>CAUYPK010144764.1:0-18169 GCA_963574355.1 Loris lydekkerianus
CGGCTCTTTGCCTCTTATCATTATTTTGTATACTGTGGCTCTTTGCCAAGTTTGGATTTTGTTATGCTGCTTCTGAGGAGGGACCTCTGAGGAGCGATCTCCGAGCGCGTAGTCGAACTTGTTCGCCACCCCTGGTTAGAGCTATTTTTACTTCATCAAGTACTCCTAATTTAAGTATAGACAGTTAATAAATCATGAAATGCTACGGGCCACATTGCACCATGAAATTGCCCTGCATAGGTATAGAATGCAGTATTTCACTTACCGAAGGCTACTTACTTTAAAAACGTATTTTGTGCCATGCAAAACCCCCAAAAGTCCTACTGAGGGGGAGGCAGGATGGCTAGGATGGCTCTTTTTTTGTCACTTCCAGGGCAAAACAGTGGGCTAGATGGCCAATTATATTGTCATTTCATATGTATGCATGGTTCTTATATCATTTCTTAGCACTGAGCAGGGAGCCTGGGGTGGCTACTGGGACTTGAAGACCACAAAACCCAATCTCCTCACTATAAAGAAATGAAAACGAGGCCTAGAGAGGCTAATTTGCCTATCAACACACACTGAAGAAAAAAACATGAGAGGACAAAAATCCTGGTCTCCTGATTTTTTCATTCTATCTTCCTTACTATCTACATCTATCAACCTTGTTTTATCCCCTTTATTAAGATATTTTGAAGACTTGTTGTAAAGAGGTATGAAAACAATCAGCAGAAATAAATTCTTTTATGTACTTGTCTAACATACAATCAAAACAAAAGATGGAAACTACACACCAGCTAGCTTTCTTCTAAAGAAATATGCAAAATCTCTTGATAGCTTCCCCCCCCCCCCCCACCATTTTATTCCACATATTCAAGTAATTCCCTTTGGGAAGACTAGCTCTAAGAAAATCAGAATCTCTGAATATTTGTGTAGAGATAGTGGGGCACAGGGGTGAGGGGGGCTCCTGACTCAGAAAGTTGCTGCCTGTCAGATAACAAAACAAGTAAAAAAAATTTTTTCCCATAGTAAAACATCAATTTTAAAATTATCTTATAATTACCTAGGTAAACATTATCCCTTTTCTAAATTTTGAAACATTAAAAAATAGTCTTCCCTGAATACTATTCTCAAATTCTGGTCTTTCCCTGTCCTAAAGTATATCACTGCTGTCATTTTGGTGTGCATCTTTCCAAATAAGTTTCCATGGACTTAATACACAATTTGTAGCTCACATTTTCATGTGTATTTTTCCAATAATGGACTTATACATATGCATATGTATTTTTCAGCACACGTTTTCTGCAATTTTCTTTGTTCACTCAACAATGACTTGGAAATCTAGCCAGGCACATATAGGTAAATTCAACAAATAATTACTGAGCACCTACTACATGCCAGGACTTGTTCTAGTTGATGAAGACACGGGAATGAACAAAAAAGCTCCCTGCCTCACAGAGATTACATTCTAGAAACACTTCATTCTTTTAAACCACAACATAGGAATCCAGTATATGAATATACCAGGTCTCTGATGATTTTAAAGTATCATGTACGATTTCTTGTACATATGTGGGTACTAGGGTTTATACCCACATGTGAGATTTTTGGGTCACTATATATCCACACTTCTAATCTATTGTTTTACTGGGTTTCCTCCCAGAATGGTTGTACCATTTTAGCAGCATATATGTGTGTGCCCTTACCCTACATTCTCATCAATTCATACTACAGACCTTGAATTTTTGCCAGTCCACTGAATGAAAGTGAGCATCTCATTCATGTTTTACCTTGCATTTCCCCGGGTACTAACTAGGCAGTGCCTCTTTTTGAATCTTTGTTAGTGCTTATCTTGCATTCCTTTTGCATTTTTACAACATACTAGGTTGAGAATTAAACAATCAGAAAAAAAAAAAAAGTTTGTGGAATTCAGATGGGTGAACTGAGAACTATTTATGAAAAATTGCTTTATTATCAAAATTCACCAAACACACTTGAGAGCACTCAGCAAATTTAGTATTTAACAATACTCCTGATGTATTTCTCACCCCCCCCCCAAAAGCCTTCAAGCTCGTATCAGTGCCTTGTCCTCTGCCTTACTCAACTGTTTCCTCCAAGACCAAATTCCAAATTACATTGCCAAAAGAAAACTGGGTCAGAGGCCACTGCCTTCAAGACGTTTTCTAAATGGGTCTATGGAAAGTTGGGAGTGGGTATATCTGATGATCACTGTGTGGCCTGAAACTGTCAGTCACAACTGGCTTTCTCCAAAAGTTAATTATTTTATGGTTGTCATTATAATATTAAGTGGCAAGAAACAAATCCTTACAATATCAAGTTTGGGTGATATTGAAAATATAAAGTATCAGGAACTCTCCTACACTGTGCAAGTACTTTTGAAAATTGTACCTACTAAAACTGAACACACATACACATTTACCCCATAATGTTGCACTTCCAATTTAGGTATAAATCTAAGAGTAACATGATAGTATGTTTGCAAAACATATGTAAATGACGTTCAGGAAGTGTTATATGTAATGGTTCCCAACTGAATTAAACCAAATGTCCACCAGCCATAGAATAGATGAATTATGATATAGATATAATGGTGTACTATGTACAGCAATGAAGATGAATGAATTACTGTTATATTCAACAACAGAAATAAATACATTACAGGAGCATAATACTGAGGAAAAGACATCAAAGACAATATACGTGGTGCGTAATTCCATTTATATACAGTTAAAAATTAATTAAGAATTAATATGTGGTGTTAGACATCATTTCTCCAGAGATGGGCCCTCAGCTGGAAGGGTACGTGAGGAGGGCTTTTAGGGGACTTCAATGTTCTTTGTGCTAAAAGTATATTCATATTTAACAACAATGTCTAATAATAACAATAATGAAGAATTGACACACTAATTTCATGACCATGAAAATGAATCCAAGAAATGGAGTAGAAACAGGTGCTAAATCAGAAATGAAAACTCACATTAAAAGAGAATCTTCAACACTGTGAAACTCTTTGGTATAGAAAACCACGTGGTCATACAGTTTGTTAACATTTGCATTAAATAACTTTTTAGATTAACTTTACTATTTTCTGTCTCCTAGCAAAAGAATTGTTTTTCTAATCTCATAATCTGAGGGTGAAACCTGTCTATTAAACTTAATAAACAAATACTTGTATTAAGAAGTTAAAAACCATGTTAGGAGAAGAAAAAGTTTCTTATGAGACAGCCGCTCCCAAACTTTTTGCATTTCTGTATTACTCCTAGTAATATTTGTTACCTTTGTACTTTCCTTACTCCTTGAGTTTTTTCAGTCAAGGAAATGTTAGGTTTTTAAGAACTTCTCAATTCACTGGTTCAACGAAATAACAGCAATAAAAATAGTTGTCATTGTTTTAATATTATAATGTTTATCTGAAATGCATTTATGGTTTATAAACCACAATTCCCCCTTTCCCAAACTATAATCTCAGAATTCCACTCTTAGGCTAATGATCATATGACTGGATTTTTGTCCTGCTCTGTAAATATCACTCCATCTGGATTTAAAGTGTCATTGAACTTTGCAGGCATCAAATAACAGATTTGTATCTATAAAAGGAAATAGCCCTTTGTTTTTAGAATAAAAGAAAAAAACCTCTTGCCAATAATAATTTTCTAAAGGTTCAAACTCTTAAAGGTAGAATTAATGACACATGATCACTGTCTCATTTCCCTCCCAAAAAGAGTAAGATGAACTAAACCCAATAAATTTTATTTTTTAGTGTTGAAGATCTGATAGCTTTAGATTTTAGTGGGTCAAAATTGTGAAGGAACTTTTTTTCCGCCAGTAATGCATATAACTCCTAATATCCTAAGCATAAGAAAAAAAAAGGTTCTCCAAAAAAACATTTTTCTCAAAAAACAAGGCCAAGTGTGCACAAGCAGTGCTGAGAGCTCATGTCTTGAAGAACCAACACCATAATGGAGAATTCCTACACTGCAGACCATTGGCCACTTGCAGCTATTTAAATTAAGTAAATTAAATAAAACCTAAAAGTCAGTTCCTGCAGCCCCCTAGCCATATTCTGAGTGCTCCCTGGCCACACGTGGTTAGTGGCTACCTCACTGGACACACGGAGATGAGTGTTTCACCACTGCAGGAAGTTCTCTCAGTCAACACTCCTCTAGGTACAGTTAACTTCAGTCCACAGTTCCTAAAATTATCAGCTGCAGCTGCATAAAGCTACAGTGTGGCTTGTGGAGCAAAATAATAAGCAAACATGATTTGGTCCAGAAAGAGATCATTTAAAAAAGTAGAAGTAATAATTATAGTCATGAAGCATGCCAAGGCTTCCGTGCAGGCCAGCCAGGGAGACACTGCCCAGAATCAGGTGGCTGAGGCTTCACCTCTGTGCTGCAGCCTTGTGTCCTCACCCCCGCCTGTCAAAAGTGGCCATATTCCACCGTCCCTGCCCATGGGTGAGATGAGATGGCAAACAAACCCTAACCATGAGAATGCTTTGGGGGAGTGGTAAGCACAAGTTGGTAGTGCTATTTTTATCTTAAAGGCCACTTTTGGTATCATTGGTAAACCTGACTCTGGCAAATGCTCACTCACCTCACTGAGGTGCTAAGAACTGGAAAGAATCACTGAGGTGATTCCATAAGTTACTGTTCACATTAGTGACACTGGACTGGTCAATTCTTTTTCACCAAGAGATTACAGAAAACTGCTCTCTATATAATGAAGTGTCTCTGAATTCAATTTCTATAACAAACCATGTTCAAAAACGTATCTTGGCTTATATCGTGCTGTACGCCCGGAATTAATACACAAGACTGTTCACTGAAACAAAGACAGTGGGAATGACTTCCAATTGCACAGTTAGGTATCATGGCTATAGCCAGACAGGGAAGAAGGGAACTCCTTTTAGTTACCTATGTTAAACTTTGTAATCCTGTCATATATTGTTGTCCCTCCAAGATTTCACATGTGGCAATCCACTCTGAAGGGCCCCACTCCCAAGCTTATATTTCTCTTCTGTGGTATCTGTGTGCAGGTTTGTGCTTTCCACAGCCATAGGACCTCCCCAATCTTTTCCATTCTACCTTGTGAACAGAGCAGCTAAACAGGGAATCTTCTAGATTTTGGTTAGAAGAAATCACCTGTAAACTGTAAGGACAGCTGTACTTCCAGATGAGGTGGGGAAGGAGAGTGGAGCACATGAGGATTTCCCTATAAAGAAGGCAAATGGTCCACCACAGGGTTTATGCCAAGAAGCTGAAGAACTGATATGTGACACCCTTAAGCCATTTCAGTTGGAAACCTAAAGCTGCTTCAAGCTAGTGGGAGGAGAGATGAAGTAAGACCGACCAGGTCATTTAAACATCACCCTGAGAATGAAGGTGGAAAAAAACTTCATCAACAGATTTTTAAAACTAAGAGAATTATGCACCAGCCATTGATAATATCCTTCTGCATAAAATAACCATTACTTACAATAGCACCTTACTCTTAGCTATTTTTTTTTAAATAAAATTTTAAGCTTAGTATAGTTTAAGATTTATACAAAACTTACAAAGGCAGTACGTGTACATAACTTTCTACTGGTGAGATTTGTCACAATTGATGAAACACTACTGACACACTATTGTTAACTGAAGCCTGTACTCTATTTAGATTTCCTTAGTTTTTGCCTAATGTCCCTTTTCTGATCCAGGATCCCATCCCAGATACCATATTACCCTTAGTGTTTATGTCTCCGTAGGTGACTCCTGGCTGTGACATAGTCTCAAACTTGCCCTGTTTTGATAACTTTTGACAGTTTTGAGGAATATTGCTTAGGTATTTTGCAGTGTCCCTCAATTTGGATTTGTCTGATTTTTTTCCCATGAGATTGGGGTTATAGATTTTTGGGAGGAAGACCATGGAGGTAAAGTGCCACTTTCATCACATTACCTCGAGTACATTCTGCCATCATGACTTAACACACTGCTGTCGACCATGACCCTTTGGCTGGGGCAATATTTGTCATGTTTTACCACTATCAAGTTATTCTGCCCCCCTCCTTTCCACATTAAACTCTTTGTAAGGGAGTCACAGTGTGCATAATGGGAAGTTATGCTCCACCTTCTTGAGGGTAAAATGTGTGCATAATCTAGTTGGAATTGTTCTGCAAGGGAGATTAATCTCTTCTCTCATTTGTTTTTTATTCAATCATTTTTATTAGATTCATTGATATTTATTTGGTACTTTGGGTTATACTCTGATACTACTTATTTATTTTGTTCTCAAATTGTTTCAGGCTTGGCTACTGGGAACTCTATCATTTGATTCCTATATCTTTTTGTCGTACCTCTATCACTATAATTCTTTTTAAAGCAGTTTTAAACTTTCTAATGCTATAAGATGCTTCAGGTTACTTTGTATATTTCCTGCCCCAGACCTAAACTCAGATAGTTCTCCAGAGAGCCCTGGTTTCTATTATTGGAGAATGGCATTAGAAACCAAGATCTGGATGCTAGAGCCTTCTTTGGTTTTTAAAGATGCTTTCACACACATGCATTTCTCATTTCCATAACCTCAATGCCAAGGGAGCACATTAGGGATCAGAGCACCTGCTCAGCATCAAGGCTAATAACAGCAGTATTAGGATAAAACTCAGTCTTCTGATGATAGTTCTATGTCCTTTCCACTATCTGATGACATCTGGATGAGATCACAGCATCAAAGACCAGATTAACAACGGTAGGAAAAAAGAAAACATCACTTCCAGAATGTTCCCTCTTTGGTCTGTCCAGGAAGATAACTGGAGGTTCTGTCTGTGGGAAAAAGGCTTTATGTATTATAGCAGTGGTTTTCAGCTGGGGGCAGTTTTGCTGTCCTTACTGCAGGGACAACTGGCAATGTTTAGAGACATTTTTTGTAGATAGAGGGTTTGCTACTAGCCTCTGGAGTGGGTAGAGGCCAGGGGTATTCTAAACATCCTATATTGCACAGGACAGCTCCAACAACATGGAATTGTCCAGTTCAAAAATGCAATAGTGCTAAGGTAGACAAAGGAGTGACTGCGAGAAGAACATCCAATTTTACACTGTTCTTGCTCCATTATTTTTCCATTGGTGCTTATGAGTAACCACCATGGACGATCTTTTCTCTTTCTGTGATTTCATATGTTAGCCTATCAGAAGACAAATTCCCCATTTTGGTTAAAACATGTGACTCTCAATCAGACAAGAGACCCTTATAGTTCTTATTCATGGAACAAACAGAAGTTTAAAACAATTGCTCAGTTAAGCAGAGCATAAACAGAGTAGTAATTTCCCCCAAGTGTGTGTATGAGCAGAGTTACATCATGGTCCTGGAAAGGGAGGCACATCTCCATTTAAGCTATCTTCACTGGCCACGCTGTATGGTGTCTTCTAGTTCAGGAACAAGCTGGGCAGAACAGTAAGGTGGCTTGGAAAATATGCCAATGAATGGGTGAACCTTACTAGGTGGATGGCTGTTACCCAGAAACTCTTGTTCACTACTTGGTGACCTCAGTTTGGAGAGGAAATGAATGACTGAATGCCCTGTTTGTTGATATAGTCAGTGACCACCCAGCACATTGACAAGAGAAAGAACCCTTTTGTTTACCAGAATCTCTCTTAGAAGATTTAGAAAAAGCTTGATCACTCTTGGTAGTAACAAGTCAATGAAGGACATTTTCTGAGTAAAGCTAGGTGCCCTGGGCTATAAACTTCCACTGCCCTCTAAAAAAAGTGCCAAGAGCTTATGGTGGCAGCATTACCTGCGGTGAACCCATTTGTGGAGCTCCTGTTGAAGGAATCATGTGTGTGCAGGTAATGCACTGTAATGTCTGAAACATATTATTTGGTTGTCAATGGTAGCGACAATAAAGAACAAATGTGTACTTAGTGCTTTTAGTCTGTCCAACCCAGTGCTAAGTGCCTTATACAGCATGTCACTGAATCCTTATAACTAACCTATGAGACAAATATCATTATCTGGTTTATTTTCATATGTGGAATTTAAAAGTAATTGTGTCAACTTGCCAATGCAAAATAATAGAAAAGTAAAATTGGTATTTGAACTCTGTAGTCTAACTTCAAGACTTGAGTACCTATATTACTATATAATATAGTCCTCCAACCATACCATAGACAATGAAATTATTATTACTAACTATCACACTGCTGATCATTCTGAGAACTTGGGTGGCAGAGATAAGAGGTGGTAGAGGTCAAAAATGTCAAGAATTATTCTACCCAGTATTTTCCAATGACTCAGTTCTGCTTAACTTTTCCAATCTAGACAAAATGGTAACCAGAGACCTAGTAGGGAATCAACAGCTTTTTGTGTGCTTTGTAAAAAGTTCAGTTGTAAGTCTCATATAGCCTTAGGGAGGGGACGGTGTCTAGAACTTGTGTGTACTGTGTACTGTGTGTACTGTGTGGTACGAAAAGGACGAAAAGGATGTTGGCATCCTTAACCAGATACCCATGAAAGCTCATTCCTCGTCAAGCCCCAGCTAGGGAGTAGAAGAGGAGGTGAGGTGCACAGCTGGCACACTACAAATGGAGAAAGGAGGCAGGAGAGCAGAGGACACCTTGTCACACCAGCAAGGAGAAGAGACTCTGGTTTTCAGGTGTGGCTTAGAAAGACACACCCAGCTGTGGGAAAAGGAAGAGCCCCTAGACACGAGGCCAGCCAGAAATAAAAAGTAAAAGAGCTCATGCGTTAACCATCAGCCAGGACTCTGGAGAAAACATGCCTTTTCCATTGGAGGATACCTCCAACATCAGGGTGGAAGAGGGTTGGAAAAAGACCTGTCTCCTTTCCCTGTCTCATGGAGAATGGCCCCTGGCTCATTGTAAGTGCTGTGTTAAAAAAAAAAAAAAAAAAAAAAATCACAAAGTAGCACAAGCAGAGAGCAAAGGTGGAGAGAGTGAGCTAGCCCTCCTGACAGTGCAGAACCACTTAACACCAAACAGGCCCCAGAGAGTCAGCAACACTGGTGAAATGCTCATAAAATGTCAGAGCAGACAGGGATAAACACTACTTTAATTGGTGTAATAAAGCTACTTGTCCTGTCCACTTGATCTCAAGCTTCTATGTACTAAATATAATTTGACAAAATAACATAACAATATTTTGAGTATTTTTCTAATTGCTATCATTTCTTTGTGCTATAAAAAGAAAAATCAAATAGAAAATTGCTTTTTTTCTAAACCATTACCAATCATTATCAATTACCAATAATGGGTTAATTTATGGTTCTGAAAAAATATTCAGGCAAGATTTAAAGACAATTATGTACAACAGGCTTAAATTTTCATTAACTAAACTCTCTCCCACCAGTATTTATTTTTTGTCATTGCTAGAGCAATGCAAAATGCAAAAAAGTTTATAGATATTTTAACTTACATTTAGGAAATACCAAATGTGATATGGAAAATATAAATAATTGATCAGTTTTTAAAAAGTTAATTCCTGAAAGTTGCTACTGGGTGATTTGAGGTTTAAGTTATCGAGGAAATTAGATGCTTTGGAGATCCATTATTGGTAAAGAAAGGAAAACTATCCTTTTTGTTTATCACGTCCAGGCAAGGCTGGAACCCGTCGCCCCTGGTGTGTGGGGTCAGCCTGCTAACCACTGACCCATGGTGCCCAACTGAAAACTATCCTTTTTGAAATACAATCTTTCTCCTGTAGATAACATGAGTTTAAGAAATCACAATAGTAACAGAATGTCAAGGTTAGCCCCTTTACATCTCAACAACACCAACCAGAGTCCTACAGGTGGTGCTCAAACAGTTACTAGATGGATGGAAGGAGGGATGAGGAAGTGACCAAAAAGCTCATTGTCAAACATGTTTAAGAGGGAGGGACGCTCTCCCATCTCTACCTTCTTCCCTTCCAACCTGTGGTTCAAGACAGCTCTTTTTGGTCTCTTCTCAAGTTAGCACTTCTAAAGTTAGTGCTACAAAAAAAAAGTATCTCTTTCCACATATGGAATTTGCTCAATTGTTATTAGTCGCTCCATTATTGATCTAAATTTGCCTACATTTCAATCTTAGTTAATGAATACATTTAGCTGATTAATAAGAAAGCCTACCGTATTCTAAAGATTTTATTTATTTATTTATTTATTTATTTTGAGACAGAGTTTCACTTTGTCACCCCTAGTAGAGCAATCTCAAACTCTAGGGTTCTAGTGATCCTCTTGCCTCAGCCTCCCAAGTAGCTAGGACTATCAGTGCCCACTACAATGCCGGCTATTGTTTTTGAAAGACAGTTTCACTTTTGCTTAGGCTGGTCTTGAATTCCTAAGATCAGGCAGTCTACCTGCCTCAGCTTTCCAGAATGCTAGGATTATAGAAATGAGCCACCATACCTGGCCAAGATGTGCTTTTTTTCAACCATATATCTACAATATGTCCTGGTAGTCAAGTCACCTTTCTAACCTCTGATTATGTACATTTGAGAGGGAGGACATAGAAATGGTATGAAAGCAATTATTTCAAATGTGGTCATATCTAAAAGCAGAATGTTTAGATTACTGGTGGCAACCCTGTATTGAACAATTATTAAAAATGAATATTTTAGTAATGATTGGCTACAGTCTAGCCATGAACTAATCTGGTCTACTATTACCTCCTTAAAGAAAATTATTAACTTAATAAAATTTTGAGGTAAATTTAATAGAAAAATATAGAAAATAAATGTTTCCATAAATTTTCCAATGTTTGGGACAATGAATATTCTCCTCTGCATAATTTTTATGATGAAATCTTGGTATAAAGCAAGCCATTTTCAAGGCAGTAGATACACTGTGTCACTTACCTGCATTGTGAATTGAGTCTGTTTTGCTTTATAGAAATTTACTATCTTGACATTTTGGTGAAAAAGAGAAGTAAGAATGACCATAGTATAAAACATAATGTGACACAGGCTGATCCTAGGTTGAAAAGCAGAGTCAGCCCTCCAGGGAGGAGGAGGTATAGAGAATGTGAAAGGCGTGCTGAGGGTGGATGACAGGAAGGCGAGATAACTTTATGTATGAATAATTACAGTGTATCTTCCAGATTTGGTCTGGGAGTGAAATATGCCTTAGGTATCTATCCATGACTTTTTACTACCCATCCTTTAAAAAAGTGCTGTGTCAAAGTAATACAAGTAAAAATATTACTACAACAGTAGTGTCTTAGAATGAAAAATAATAGGTTCCAGCCCATTACTTGCCCCCCCTCCCCAACCTTCCTCCCCAAAGCTACTACCTCTAATGATTTGTTTTTAACTCTTATAATTTATATTCACAACTCTAAATAATACAATTAAAGGTCTTAGTTTAAAAGCTGTAAATATCTACCAAATTCCTACTAAGAAATGAGGATTCATTGAATTCCCATGATCCTTTATTAGTCTTCTCCCTTCTCACAATTTTATAGTTATAGTTTTATTCTTCTACTAGTCACTGTTAATTTTGTACAATATACTTCAAGCTCTACCTATTCTTCCACCAATTTTTAACTCCCCACAATGTAAAACAGGCTGTACGTGATCTTTCCCATCAATTTTCTGGTCCATGTCTATATTCTAACATTCTAACTTCATCCTTTGTCTGTAAGAAATAACCTGTTTACTGCATTGTGAACATATTATTCATTGTAAAAACAAGTAATATGCAAGAATTACATTCCTATTTTTAGAGTCCATTTTTTATGAATGCAGTCATTCAAAAGAATACATTACTAGAATAAAGGCCAAATGGATTTCCTTTTCTTAATTTTCATAATTGCTAAAAATCATGCCACACTTTTGTTGCATTATGATTGTGACCATAACCTCATTCACTATTATGTGACCATAACCTAATTCTACCAACTTTTACTTTATCTGGAATTTCTAATTGTCTGTACTTTTTTTTTTTAATTGTTTACCAAATCCTTAAATTTTTACTTGTTTTTATCTAACACATAAAGATGAAAAATTCAAGGTTTACTGTAGCAGAGTTACAATTAAAGCAAACTTTTGAAAATATTATTTTGTTTTAAAATGCTTAAACATCTATTCATGTGTCCTTTTTAGCACAGAGGCGCAATGTATTCTGTATGTTTTAATGACCTCTATTTATTTGGTACTTTCAGTTTATAAAACATTGCTTGCATACATCATAATATGTTCTCCATCCATAAAATAGGCAATTTCTTCTCTTCACAGATAAAGCGATTTAAGATTAGAGAGACTGAGAGATTTTAGCCAAGCTTACACAGCAAGTAAATTGCAAATTCCAGATCTGAAATCACGTTTTTGTTTTAAAAGGTCAGTATTCTTTGCTGCTAGCACAGCTGCCCAACACATGGTCTCTTTCTGCTTTTCGTTTAGCATTGAAACATGGTTTTTTGATTTATAGGTCTTGTTATCAATTACAGCATGCCCATGGAAAGCAACACAGTACTTCTACTCCTTATTAATTACTAGATATTAGGAGGCAAGATTTGTATAAATAAGCAATTGAAAAGCTGGCAGCACTAGAAGAACAACACAAACTAAATGGCTATTACACAAAGAGTGTTATTCTAATAATAAACAGTCAATAAAGCTGGAAGATTCATAAGTACTTTCTGAAGTAATACAAGAGAATCTGTAAAACACTGAGGCTATCCACATAGCTTTAATAATGTAGTGTTCATATAAAAGAGTGAAGTGGTCCCAATAATGCTCTGACAAACCAAGTACATCTCACACAAATAGCTTCTTAGGAACAACTCAGAATATTCACTGAAAGGTCAAGGCCTTCCATAGAGTACTCAGGAGGACAGCCAGGGTCTACTGAAGATACTATGCAAGGAACCAGGGGAAGCTGAGCCTGGAGAAGACACAGCGCCCAGTGGTGGGGGAAGGAGACCAAAGATGCAGGTTCAAATTACACTAGGAGAAATTCCTAACAGAAGAAATGTGCTCACAGAAATGGAGACAAATACCATATAACCCCAGATAACTGCTGGAAGTGGACTCCTGAAGGACTGTAAAAAACTGGTCAACATATAGAGGTGGTCAACATAAGGAACTAGGCCTACAGTGCTGATACAAACACATGGTGCATGATAGGTCTATAAAAATTAGGACAACTTAAGGGAGTGGTCAGTTATGGGTGCTCTATTACATATAAATATAGCATATCAATACACACACTTCTAGGAGTATGGTAGTAACACCTCAAAATTAAGACGTTGATTCAACAAACTTATTTAACTTAAACATTATTATACAAAAATTACCCACAGTGTTGTAGATTACTTTTAGCAACAGAAGACTATTTTTGGCTGGGCTTGGTGGCTCATGCCTGTTCTACTAACACTCTGGGAGGCTGAGGAAGGTGGATTACTTGAGCCTGTTGAGTTCTAGACCAGCATGAACAAAAACAAGAGCCTGTCTCTACCAAAAATAGAAAAAATTAGTTCTATTTTTTTACAGTGGGTGCTTATAGTCCCAGCTATTCAGGAAGCTGAGGCAAGAGGAACTCTTTGAGTTTAAGAGTTAGAGGTTACTGTGAGCAGTGACATCACAGCACCCTACTGAGGGCAATGGAGTGAGACTCTGTTTAAAAAAAAGAAAAAAGATTTCCTTTACAGTTAGTTTAGATAGATTGTATTTTCCTACCGCACTTCATTTCATGTAATTGGGGTTATTGCACATGTTGAAAAGGCAAGAGGTAGTTATTCTAATGCATAGTAAATACATAAAAATCTTTTTTGCAAGTTAGACGTGATTGCTGAAGCCTATTTCATCTTATCAGTGAACTATAAATCTATTAGTAAATATTTCTGAAGCATCTACTAAGTAAAAATCTCTTGCACTATAAAACTTTTTACTTCGTTTTCTTTCCCTTGAATCTCTTCTCGTTCCTCTTCCAGACAGAGATGGGAGTCATAGAAGTACAGCTGGTTTTTTGTTTGTTTGTTTACTTACGGTTAACTTTTTTTTTAAAGACCTCAGGTGCTCTTCCTTGTTTTGTGCCATGAAGCAACTCGTCCTGGTGTTTGGGTTAGAGTATAAATTCTTGCTACACTACAGAAGGAAGGGTAGGAGGTGTTGTCTACTTCTTTTTCTTTATTTAGAATATTGACTTTCAGATCTGAATAATGTTACATTGGTAGAAACACACACTACACTTAAAAAAATGGTTTCTCCTACTATTAATATTTAGCTCAGGTGTTCAAGACTCAGGTGTTGGCCCTACATTAACTCTCTATGCAACTTTGGGGAAGTCACTTTACTCCTCTGAGCCTCAGTTTTCTCATTTAAAACAGAGAGGTAGAATTGGATACTTTCTCAAGTCCCTTCCAGCTCTGAAATTCTAGAATTTCTTTGTATTAAACTTTATTAATAGCAGTAATTCCTAATGAGGACAGATAGATGTACAACCCTGAGCACATCTTAATGAAGCTGGTAGAGCCCGTCTCCGGCACCTTCTTGGATTACTGAAATCCAGCAGACCTGTCACTTGCTCCTCAGCAGAATGACTCTTTCCAGACGTTTCACATACCACATGATTCTCACTGTTCAGCTGTCAAAAATCCAGAAACCACTACATTTTTGGCAGCTTCAAAGGTCTAAAGTTTTTCCTGTTTAATTTTATTCAAGACCCAAGAAAGCAAGAAGTTGTGCAAAAGTAGAGGCTGTCTGCATGGGCTGTTTACCCCAGAGACACTGGCATTTTAGCTGTGTACAAAAGGACAACTAATGTGATGGGAGGGGTGTTTGTCTTCTCAAGGTCCCAATGCCACCAACTCCGTTATTCTACCACTGTCTTCCTCACCTCTCATCCCTTATCCAAGGAGCTACCCACTTCTCCCCTCTATTTCTAAATCCACTAACAAAACAATTTCTCTCCTCTTTCAATATAAACTACTAGAAATAACTTGCTTTTATCATATGACAATAATCTCACTTTTCAAGAAAAAAAGACAGTATTTCATATAATAACAGAAAAGACAGGTAGAAAATTACAAAAATATTATTTTGGCTCAGGAAATGACTTTGTATTATTAAAAAAATGTGAAGAGAAGAAAATGAAAGTACACCAACTAGCTACTATGTGCTGGGTATTCTGTATGTCAGATCTCATTTAATATCCACTATAACCTCTGGGACAAATATTGCTATACCCATGTTACAGCTGAACAAAATCTTGAGGGTGATTCAGAGAGATAATAATTTGCTCACATTTAAATAAAGCCCATGCAGTTTCCATCACATCATTACTCTGCCACTACCCGAAAACAAAAGAACAACATAAATTTAATTTCTCCATTGAAAACGGTTCAAAAACTTCTTAAAAGGCAAATGCATAAACATAGCACAGTATTCAATAAAGAAATTGTTTACATGGAGGATACTAATAAGCATCTAATAGTAACTAAGTAACTACTGTCTAGAATTACTTCACTTTCCCTACCTTCTGCATATGAATGGACTTTTCTATCCTTCTCCTATTATGGATACAGTTCTATTAAAATAATTTTTTTCACCCTCAGAATATTTACCATGGTCAACTATAACTATTTACTTTCACTTGACAAGAGCTTTTATATAGGAGAAAAACAGTTTGCATAACTGGTTTAAACTTCTGAACTTTATTTCATTCACAAGAACTATAGAGAACCAAGTCTCATGGGTGCAACTCAATGTCATCCAACATTTGTTTGATTTACATTAACTCCTATGTTCTCCTCTTTAATGCATAAAGGGTGTGAATTACTTACACAAAATTGTTAGAAAAAGACAGAGATACATAAAGAATATCACAACCAGAAGAAAACAGGAGTAAGACATCAAGATAAAATGTGAACATACAGCAATATTTATTATGTAAGTCACAAATTGGGCTCTGAGCTTACTAGCACTCACTATGGTGAAAATATATGTGAATACACACACATACACACACACTCAATTAGTACACAATTCTAATGGTCTATAAAGGGAAAA
This sequence comes from Loris lydekkerianus, assembly GCA_963574355.1. Taxonomy (NCBI): domain Eukaryota; kingdom Metazoa; phylum Chordata; class Mammalia; order Primates; family Lorisidae; genus Loris; species Loris lydekkerianus. The sequence continues at coordinate 15,982 of CAUYPK010144764.1, forward strand.
ACTACCAGCTAACAAATAGACATAAAGCTTTTATCAGAATTTGCACCTAAAGATGTTTCTCAAGAGTGATAAAGTATCGAAGAAAGACAGCAAAATTTAAGAAAGCCATTCCTAAAAATCCCATTTCAACCTTATTCAATTAATTCTTACAAAATTTAATTGCAATGATGAGAAAATAAATAGGTGAAGCCTTTGCCATCATTGTGAAAATCAAGGCTATAACTTCTAGGATATGTAAACCATATTCTTTCATTTTCTTTTTTTTTGAGAAAGGGCCTCACTTTGTCACCCAGGCTGGAGTACAGTGGAATCATCATAGCCCCTACAGCCTCAATCTCAAGGGTTCAAGTGATCCTCTTCCCTCAGCCTCTCAAATACTCAAATAGCTGGGATTATAAGTGTGAGCGTCACACCCAGCTATTTTTTTCGATTTTTTTGTAGGGATGGGGTTTTACTACATTGTCCAGTATGGTCTTCAACTCCTGGTCTCAACCAATCCTCTTGTCTTGGCCTTCCAAAGTACTGGGATTATAGTTGTAAGCTACTGCACCTGGTTATAAAATCTGTTTTAAATACAGTAAAGTTTTAGTGTGGGAGTTGATTTTTGGGTTTTATTTGTCCATTTCAATTACAAACGTAGGTCCCATACTTTAAGCCTGGAGATGCTTAAGTAATTTGAAGTAAATAAAAAAAAAACTAAAAAATAAGATATCAGCTATGAAATAATACTTACATTCTTAAATCAGAAGTAATACATTTGTTATAATTATAAAAAACACACACATAGAAAAGCACAAAACCCACAAATACATACTTAAGTGAAATGTTATAAACATTCATGTAATCACTAACCCAGGCCAAAAGCAACACTCTTCCCGGATCCCACAAGTCCAGTAGAAACCCTCCCTAATGGTAACTACTATCTTCATATTTGTGATATTCACACCTTTCTTTTCTGGTTTTACTACTGAATTATGCTCTGGTTTATCCCATTTTAAAATCTTTTCTATAAATAGTCATAAGAGTATGCATTTCTTATGTCTGGCTTTTTCTTTCTCACATTATGTTTTTAAGATTTATTCATGTTGTTGGTCTAAGTTATAATTTGTTCATTTTTATGGGTTAATAGACTACTCCAGCTTATCAATTGTACTATCAAAGGACATCTGAGCTGTCTCTACTTTGAAGCACCTGTGAATACCACTAAGAACATTCTGTATAATATGTATTGCAACCCAGAGTAACTGCATTGTAGAGAATGTGCATCTTCAATGTTACAGGATAATACTCAATAATTTTCAAAACTGGCTCAACCACTTTACACTCTCAACAGCAGTTTGAGGGTTTCCTTGGCTCCCTCTCCTCACAAACAAAATCATTAAGGTTCTTTAATTCTGCCATTCTGATGAGTGTCTAGTGGTAGCTTATTGAGATTTCAATACATATTTTTCTAACTATTAATGAGTATTAGCATACTTTTTATGTTTATTAGCCATTTAGATTTATAAACTGTAGAATCATGTCTCACTTTTTTACTCAGTTGCTATCTTGTTACTGATTTATGGATTTTTTTTTTTTTTTTAAAGAAGGGAAGAAAAATGAAGATGTATCCGTAACTTACAATGCCCACATTTTACAAATGAGAAACAGAAGCAGAGGCAGGGGGAATGATCTTTACAACATATTCTTTCAGTAAGTGGCCAGGTGGGGACTGAATTCCAGCTCCCCCCTCACTGCAAACAGTCCTTCTCTAGGAGTGGCCCCATTCCTGGGCCAGAACAGAACCATCTTCTGTGTGACTTTTCCCCCATTATAAGATACATTGCTTTTTTTCCTTTTGGATACAGAGTCTCACTCTGTTGCCCTGAGCTAGAGTGGCCTGGCGTCAGCCTACTTTACAGCAACCTCAAACTCCTGGGTTCAAGTGGTCCTCCTGCTTTAGCCTCCCAAGGAGACTAAGTTATAGGACTAGAAGGCCAGCCACAATGCCCAGCTAATTTTTCTGTTTATTTTTTAGATGTCAGATTAATATAAGGTACATATGATTAGGTTACATTATCTGTGTTAGGAAAAGTCCAAGTTGTGTCTGAGTCCTTCGCCCAGGAGGAGTGCCACATACCCCACATTATACCCATCAGTGCCACATACCCCACATTATAGCCATCAGTGCCACATACCCCACATTATA
>CAUYPK010144766.1:0-64063 GCA_963574355.1 Loris lydekkerianus
TCTACTCTGATTATTCATATTGCCAGAGTTTTTCTGTTGATTTTGACTCATTATTGTTTTTCACCATTGCCTCTGGCCATCCTCAGAGTTGGGGAGGTGTCTCCAATATTAGACCCCAGCGGGATCACTCTATTGTTGCTGGATCTTTTTAGGGAGTGACCCTATGTAGTTCCGCTGGGGCTGCTCCAGCTACAGGGTTCTGGTTGTGGAAGCAGCTCCGTGTGTAACACACATGGATTCAGCAACAGGGCAGGAGGTGGTGCGCATGGTTGTGGCAGTGCCTGGCGCCCAGTGACTTTGGCATAGAGAGCCCAAGGCTCCAGCAGCCTCTGGCCAGGAGAAAGGCTATGCGCAGAGGCAGGGAGGGCTCCAGAGGGCACATGGTTACCAGTGTCCCTGGCCAGATGAGTGGGCCAGTGTGGAGTCTAGGAGGATACACAAGGGAGGACGCAGGGTTGCGCGGCTCCCACACTTCCTGGTCAGGGCATGTGGATGCCCAGTTGGTGCAGAGTTACAGCACAGATTTTATGGAGGTCCAGGTGTAACCAAGCCCAGGAGTTTTAGGTTGCTATGAGCTGTGACACCACAACACTCTACCCAGGGCAATAGCCCGAGCCTCCAGTTTTCCAAAACCATCTCACTCTGCCCTTAAGGGTTAAGGCTGTAAGGCAGCTCAGTCCCCACCTTTAGGCTGCTCAGTCACTAGGTTACTAGGTCTTGCCCAATCCTTGCTCTGGGACCCTGAGGGTAGAGCTTGCCGGGGCAGTTCTCTTACACAATGGCTTCCTGTAGCCCAGCCCAGCTGCTCTGTCTGGGGCCCCAGACAATGCTCAAAGTTCTCTACACTCCTTCTCAAGCTCTCCCCAAGGCAGTTCAACTGAGTGCCAAGTCCAAAAACACCGAAACAGTTCACAGGTTTTTAGTCTCACTGCTGCTTGTACTTATTGTTACTGGTGTGATTAGGTTGATCTAACACATGCAACCACTTGCCAGTTTCCCACTGTTTTTGTCCTCCTCTTTGGGTCCAGAAGTCCCTTGCTGACTCCCTGTATCCTTAAAGGGATGATTATAGGCAGATCATACCAGCCAGAGATGCCTGGAGTCTTATCTCCCCAGACTCACCATGCCCAGTTGCAGGGAAGCTGTTACTCAGCCACCATCTTTAATCTAGTCTTAGTCCACTGTTTTTTGAATATCCTACACTCTGACTCAATTTTTCTCTTTCTTGATATCATTGTTTCCTACAGTTTCCAAATTGCTATTAGTAAAATACCAATATATATACAGCTTTCCAAAAACAATGTACCAGCAATAACTTTGCCCACACAGAGACTTATAGACTGCACTGCCCATCAATGCAGTCTGATCAGTGTCCGTCAATGCAGCCTTCCCAGTCCACATTATATCAGCCTCGCCAGTGCCCATATGGTGGAACTCCGCTTTTACTTCAGGCTCTCACTGGTGTGGTGCAGTAACAGGCACGATTACCTAGCCTGTTCCTCCACCACCTTTCCAGTTCACACTACCCTGTGTTAACCACACTGCAATCTGTGAACTCGCACAGGAATCTGATTGCATGGGTGAGAAGACCCATGTGATCAGATTCCATTGCAGGAAAAAAGAAGGCATGTATGCCTTTTTTATTCTGAATCTAATGTAAAGTTCAGCCATATGCTTGTATGGCTGAACTTGCACTTCTCAGAGACCACAACAGTGTGAACTGGGGCTTACACAGCACATAACATACAACATCATACACACCTGAATAGCAATCAGAATACAAAGTCACTTACTGGCAATTAAATTGGGTTTCCTACTCCTCGGCTGTCTGCAGAGCTGGATTAAGTTCCCAGGGGGCCCTAGGCAGATTACCAGTTTGGGACCCCCATGCGATAACACTGAACACTAACCATTTTCATTAACAATGATCGCTGACCATTTGCAATAATACTGAGCACTGATCATTTGCATTAACACTGACCACTGACCATTTGCGATAACACTGACTGCTGACAATTTGCATTAACACTTAGCACTTACAATTATCATGACCACAGAGCACTAATTATTTGTGTTACCTCTAAGCTCTGACCATTTGCTTTACCTCTGAGCACTGACAATTTGCATTAGCACTGAGCACTATTTCCGTTATCACTGTGATACAACCCCCCTAGAAACTACCCCAACCAACTAACCAACTTTACAAACAGGCTCTCCTAACTTCAAAAAAAAAAAGGCTTTTCTAACTTCAAAAAGGCGCCCCCCATCTGCAAAAAAAGACCTCCTAACTTCCGAAAAAAAAAGGCCCCCCTTAACTACAAAAAAAGGCCCTACTAACCACACACACTAAAAATGACCTCCTAACTTTAAAAAAAAAAAAAAAAATTCTAACTTGTTCTTACCTCGGTTTTTAGGCAGCAGCAGGCTCTGCACAGGCAAGCTGGTGACTCCTCCAATTACACCGGAGACTGAGATGAGGAGTCAGAGACAGAGAGAAGGAGCAGAGTAAGAGAGTAGAAGGGGAATCAGAGAGTGTGGGGCACATTCCACACATGCGCACTGCAGCCCAGACAGTGGGTTGCTAAGCAGTACGGCAATAACACCCTGTGGGGAGAGACAGAAAGAAGGAGGGGTGGGGAGAGACAGAGAGAAGGAGTGGAGTTGGAGAGTTGGCGCACATTCCACACATGCTCACTGTAGCCCGTAACAAGTTGGCTGCTAAGCAGGACAGTCAGCTGTGGCAAAGACACTTGGCAGGCCAGATAAATGTCCTCCGTGGCCTGCATGTGGCCCATGGGCCATAGTTTAAGGACCTCTGTTGTAGAAACTAATTTTTTTTAATAAATTGAAGCTTGTGGCAACCTGCCTTATTCAGGTCTGTGTTGGCAGCATTATTTCCAACAGTAGGTGCTCATCGTTTGTCTCTATGATGCATTTTGATATTTCTCTCAATATTCAGACTTTTTCATTATTACTGTATCTGTTATGGTGAATTGTGATCACTGACTTTTTTTTTTTTTTTTTTGCAGTTTTTGATGGGGCTGTGTTTGAACCTGCCACCTCCGGCATATGGGGCCAGAACCCTACCCCTTTGAGCCACAGGTGCCACCCTAATCACTGATTTTTTTTTTAATTAATTCTAAATCATAGCTGTGTACATTAATGCGATCATGAGGCACCATACATTGGTTTTATAAATAGTTTGACACATTTTCATCACATTGGTTAATATAGCCTTCCTGGCATTTTCTTAGTTATTGTGTTAAGACAGTTATATTCTACATTTACTAAGTTTCACATGTACCCTTGTAAGATGCACTGCAGGTGTAATCCCACCTATCACCCTCCCTCTGCCCATCATCCCTCTTCTCTCCTCTCCCTCTCACCATTCCGAAATTCTTAGGTTATAACTGGGTTATAGTTTTCATATGAAAGCCAAAAATTACTTTCATAGTAGGGCTGAGTACATTGGATACTTTTTCTTACATTCTTGAGATACTTTACTAAGAAGAATATGTTCCAGCTCCATCCCTGTAAACATGAACAAGGGAAAGTCTCTATCTTTCTTTAAGGCTGCATAATATTCCATTAAAACTTAATTCTTCAAATAGGTAAATATTTATTGTAAATACACAAAACACATTTAATTGCCAAGAATAATGAATTTGAATTGAGCAGCTACATTTAAAATAATTGTGAATTTGAGTATTCTGACCAACAATATGTTGGTAAACTGCTAGCATAAATAAAATGTCAAGATTACCATTTTCAAAAGATCAAAGTAAAATCTCCCATAGAATGCAATAAAATATTCTGGCCCTCAACTATACTGATTATAATATTTGCCTGATGATTTGGAGTACATTTTAGGACATACCCTTATTTCTTATGTTTATACTTGTACACATATTGTATTTGTATAATACATCAAGAATTTGATTAAGTCTATAAGCAGATTTACAACAAAGAAATAACAAAAACGATGTAAATGATGATGCTTATCATCAGATTATGAGGAAAATGAGAAAGATAATTACAGAAATAAAAAACTATAAGAATACCGAAATTTTCATCACACTGGTTAACATGGCCTTCCAGGCACCCTCTCCGTTATTGTGCTAAGACATTTACATTCCACATTTACTAAGTTTCACACATACCCTGGTAAGATGCACTGCAGGTGTAATGCCACCAATTCCCCTCCCTCTACTCACCTCCCCCCTCCCTCCCCTTCCATTCCCCCTTCCGCCTCTTCTTAGGTTGTAACTGGGTTATAGCTTTCATGTGAAAGCCCTAAGTTAGTTTCATAGTAGGGCTGAGTACATTGGATACTTTTTCTTCCATTCTTGAGATACCTTACTAAGAAGAATATGTTAACCATTGTGATGAAAATGTATTGAACAGTCTATGAAACCAGTGTATGGTGCCCCATGATGACATTAATGTACACAGCTATGATTTAATAATAAAAAAAAAAGAATCCTTTTTTTTTCTTCTGAGTAGTACTCCATGGTATGTAGATACTATAGTTTGTTTTTAACCATTCACCTGTTGAAAGACAGACTCCTGGGTTTCTATTTGGGGCTATTCTGAATAAAGTCACTGTCAACAGTCAAAAAAAAAAAAAAAAAAGAATATCAAAATGTTAACAAATTAAGAGCCCAGAGACTTGCATCATTGAGTTTCACACTTCCTGACAGGTGTGCTAAAACAAAAGATATAACCAGGAACACAATTTAAATAGCAAGAAAGCATGAAACATAATACTGCCTCATAACAGTAAAATGCTCGTATCACTGAATTATAAAATAGAAATGAAGAAAGAATGGGAATCTTCATGGGGTGTTATAGTTCAGACTATAAACATTGTATTCAGAGATCTCCTTTGTTCAACTTCCTGCTTATTTCAAGATTCTTATCCTCTGTACGATTTAGTATGCCTTATCTCTAAAAAAATTAAGTGAATTAATAATGTATACAAACCACTAGAAAACTGGAAACAAATAGTATATATTATATAAGCATTACTTATTGTTTTATAGTGGACTTTCTTGAGCACTATTTTTATAGCCAGTGAAGAAAAATGTTTCATATGACTTTTAAAAATATATACTTTTGATAAACAACAAGGGAATAGAAATAAAAAAGAATCCTTTTGGAACTGATTTTGTTAGAAGCTAATTTTGCAGCTTTCATCGCCTCTGCTGCAATCCAACATATACTACAGAGAACTCAGGCAAGTAAATAGACCGGCTTGCCTTTGGGTTACCTTTTATATACAAGGTATAAATAAAGTTAAGCATAATTTAAGCAAGAACTGGATAGCCAACAGAGACTGTACCATCTGAAGACAGCCAGCTTGGATTAACAGTGTTTCATTTTGATAGTTGAGGGAGAGCCCTGTGGTTTAGAAAGCAGATAAGGACATGGCAAGTTCCAAAGCATTTGGTAGAAATTGAAGAACTCAGCTAATACAGTCACCTAAAGATCTAATGAAGGCTGTGGAGATGGGCTGCAAAGGTAACTGTTGACAAGCTCAGAATATTTTAGTCTCCTTCAGAATGCCAGAACATGAACATAAAATTGGGTATGCGTGCACGCGCGTGTGTGTATGAGAGAGACAGACAGACAGACAAAGCGAGAGCCTGAAGTTTGTATAATTAGGCAACATTTTATAAAACATCTTCTGAAGGGCAGGAGCCCACGAGCTTATGTTTCCTCGGTCTTATAATCTTATAAGCTTGGAGATTTTGCACACCCTGTCTTCCCTTTATCATGTTAAAGAATTGAGGTGCCCTCCAGTAAACGAGTTTGCATAATATAGTTTAACTCAAGGTCTTTAAAAAACCTATTTGACTATTGAAACCTTTCTTTAATAATTACCAGGGTCAAATCAAACTAATGTTTCATAGAAAACTATGGGAAATACTGCTGGGCAGCAAAGACATGATGATTTTGGCACAGGCAATATTTATGGCCATTGCAACAGTTAATCATTCCAGCAGGAGGGTGATTATCAAAAACGCTTGTCTGGACACAATGGCTTACATCTGTTTTTGCAGCAATTTGAAAGGCCGAGAAAGAAGGATCACTTGGTGGTTTGAAACCAGCCTTGGCAACATAGTGAAACTTCATCTCTACAATATAATAATAATAAACAGCTGGGCATGGTGGTGTACTACTATAGTTCCCTTGGGAGGCCGAGGCAGGAGGATTGCTTGAACACAGGCGTTTGAGGCTGCAGTGAGTTATGATCAGATCAACGCACTCCAGCCTGGGTGATAGAATGAGATCCAATATCTAAAAAACTAAAATGCAGTTATAGCTAGTCTCTCCATAACAGTGGTTCTCAGCCTTCCTAATGCTGTGGCCCTTTAATACAGTTCCTGTGAGTCACAACCCACAGGTTGAGAACCGCTGGTCTATAAGAAATGAACTGGGAGAAATCTGCTACAATAAGAATAATTCCTGTTCCATGTCAGATAAGTGAATTAACTTGTAGAGTTGAGTTATTTAATATAAAAAATCTAATTACAATGATGAGGAAAAATAAGATAATTTCCCTTAATGGTTAAAGGGAGGGAGAATTTGTTGTTTATTATGCTTGGTCTAAAATGTTTATTATGAGTATAAATTAAGTTCTAAATAAATGTTCTCTATTATTGTTATTAGTCTTAATGCAAGACAGCAAGAAACTATCATATCGTACCTAACATTATTTGCTAATGTTAAAAGAACAATATCCCTAAGATTCATCCTATTAGCTGATTTTGCAGAAAACTTCAGTAAATTTAGGCCAGTTTTCTATCTACAAAGTTCAAGGAAAACAAATTCTTTTCATTAGGTAATCTCAAGTTAAAATCTAGAACACTACACTTTAAGTCCTGGCTCTTGGTCTCAGGAAATTATTTCAATTATCAACTTAATGCATCATGTTGTGGAAATATGTGAGAGTATATATAATTGAATTTACTGAAGGACATATTTTGAAGGTGCTTTTAAAATAAATTATGATATAAGCCTACTCATTTATTTTTCATATAAGTATAGTGTAAATAAATTCCCAACACTGGAGATTTTCAGAAAGTTTTGATCATTATGAAAAAAATTAATTTTGAACTGTCATAATTTGAATTTCTGTAAAGTGCTTTAAATTCATTTTCCTCAAATCTATTATTTGTATAACAACTCAAATCTAGTATTTCTTAATTTTATAATTTTGTTCATATCAAAAGTTAGGTTTACTATATCTGTTTTAAAGGTTGATATCACATTTCCTGTTTGGAATTTTATTTTTGACTTAGCTAAAAATCAGTGTAAATCTAATTATTGAAAGTAATGATATATTGAAAATAGACACAAAATTCATTTAAGTGCATTTCAAATTATTTACTTAGTGTCTACTATGATATAATAACAAAATAAAACAGAATCCCTGGTTTTAAAGAACTCAAAATACGGTGATGGAGGTGAAAAGACATACTGGTAAATAAATAATTATGGTACAATAGAAACATTTCAAAAGTAGAGATGTGTCTAAAATTTTATGAGATTATAAGAGACAGAACAAAGGCACACATGGAAGGAGAGTTTTTTTTAACATAGAATGGGATGTTTGAGCTGAGTTTTGACAAAGGAATTGAGTTTGCTGCTGCTCAGGTGGAATTGTACACCCCAAGATGGGAAAGATTGGCATGTTGGGGAAAACAAGAGTGAGTTCAAAACATTATAGTATCAGTTGGCTGAGAGGAAAGTAAGCTTTTAAAATCCTGGTTAAAAATTTTTTTCCCTTAAAAATAAATAGCATTTATTAGACCCAAAATGTACTAATTCAAATGTGTCTCTTTTCCTTTGATTTTGTCAACTTTTGACAAAATCAGTGGGCAGAGAATCAGTCTAAAAGACCTTAAAAAGGGAAGAATAACAAGTTCAAGGTCAAGAGAGAACCTACTAGAGAAATCAGTCCTACCAAAATCTTTTAAAATGTGTCTACTATTATTATCTGCACACTTTTTCATTTTATAATGTAACTGATTTATTTGTTAGTGGGCTAATGAAATTATGATAATGTAAAAAGTACATTTTACTGTGTAGTTTATGTACATTAACAACATCGATTAAAGTTTACTTATATACAAAGGATTGTAAAACTCATGGCTGCATCTGTGAAAAATAAAAACCAATTTCAGACTTGTTTTTGAGATTTTGTAACAAAAATAAATTCACATCACCAAAATCTTCTATTCCGGTTCTTAGAAAAGAAAAAAAAAAAAAAAAAATGACAACTTCAAACACAGAATTCACTGTTTTTAGAGAATCAACATTTCAGAAATGTTTTAAAACATAAAATTTCCAGTACAGATTTTCAGCAGCGATTGAATTGAACTTTGAATTGTGCATAGCTCTTACTCTTCAGGAGGGATCAGCCATAGCTCTAGAAGTGGCAAGCAGTTGGTAGGTAAACCTATGAAATTCTAGCCTAAAAGGCAGAGATACAGAGCAACACCTGGGGTGAACTTGTTCTGGTTTTAGGCCGTATCGTTTCATCAGGCTTCCCCTTGGTGTCTGCCTGCCCTGAAAAGTAGGTTCCTTGTTCTTACAGACCATCTTAGCATCCATGACCTATATAGTCTATTTGAAAACAAGTTGCTTTGTGCACATTGTATAACTAGTGCCCTCTCCAACTGATGACATGAAAGCTGTACGTGGGAATGGCCCTTGATAGCTGACACGGTGTAAACTCTCAGGTTCCTCAGACTGAAGCTTACTACAAGGCATAACAAGTAAAGTTGTCTTTGCTTAGGTGAGCTCCTGAGGAATAATGTCACTCAAAACCCCAAATTTCTGAAACTTGGGGGGAAAGCAAAGAATGAGTTTGTAGGGCAGGATGAAAAGAAGGTAAACATTACACAGATATGGATAAGATGTGGAAGTCAGAAAGCTTTGTGTGCATAGATATAATAGAGGTTTTGACAGAGGAGGGTTTGTTTTATTTTTGTATTGGCCTTGGAATTATTAAGAGAACAGAATCTCTTATCTCTTTGGCTTTTGCATGAAATTCTTTGTTTAACTGAAAAAAATTTTTCTCATTGGATCTTCCTTTATGAGATTATATGGAACTAATTTAGAAAGATTAGTTTAGCAATTAAATAATAGTTTTAGGATGTCTTAGAGAAATTATTTTTATTTATTTTTTAAATTGACGTTGTAATTATATGTATTTATGGGGTACAATGTGATGTTTTGATTGATATGTATGTTGTAAATGATAAAGTTTATTGTTTCTTTGTAATGAGAGCATTCAGAAGCCTCTTCCAGCCATCACATTACCCTACTCTGCAGTAGAAGGTCAGAAAGTATTCCACCTGTCTAATTGTAACTTTGTACCCACTTACTAGTTTGTCCCTATTCTCATCCCCTCCCCAGTCTCCATTAACCACTATTCTACTCTCTGCTTTCTGATTTTATGATATCAACTGTTTTTTAAAATTTCTTTAGATTTCACATATCTGTGAGATCATGTGGAATTTATCTTCTGTGTGTGGCTTATTTCACATAACATGAGAAATTTTGATATGAAATATCAAATTTGGATTGCTTATAAAGCCAATCCAAACTATTTATTCTACCTTCTACAATTTTTAACTTTTTAAAAAAAATCTGCTGAATCACCACATCCTATTTTGTTTTATAAAAATAAATTGTGAAAGTGTCTAACACGCCTCTTCATTTTCACACAGTGCTTAAATCTAGCTCAGGGATGGGGAACCTGTGACTTTAAGCCACACGTGGCCTTCTAGGTCCTTAATTGAAGCCTTTTGACTAAATCCAAATTTTACAGAACAAATCCTATTATTTTTATTAATATATTTTGTTCATCTTTTATATTTTTATTTTATTTTTGAAATGAACTTATTTAAAACACCAAAAAATAAAATAAGTTTCATCAAAATAATCCTCCAGACTGGCCAACAGAATTAGAATATTACTAAGCCATAAGGGCTAAATTGATAGCCACTAGGCTCATGATTTAGTTCTAACTTCTATCACCTGATTTGTGCCATTGCTATAGGTGGTTGGTTGGTGAGAGTTTACAGGGATTGAGTTCGCTAGTCTGTTATCAACTTTGGACAAGGGTGCATTGTGTTTCTGTTTGAGTGGAATTTGTGCATAGTTGCACAGCTTAACAGCATTTTTAAATTTTGTCTGCTTAAAAGCTCATCATGTCAAAGAAGACCAAGAGAACGTTAAAGGAAGAAAGCAGATTTTTTTAATGAAAGTTGGGAATGGCAATATTACCTTGTTTCTGCTAAAGATAAGATGACTTGCCTCCTTTGTGATACTGCAGTATAAATATTAAAGAAAATCAGTGCTCATCAACACTATAATGCTCATAAGGACCACAAATACTTTAAGTCAGAGGGAGAGGCAAGAAAGATAGCATTGTAAAAATTAAAAAACGAAAAAGCAAAATCAAAAACAATTCTTTCAAACAGCAATAAAGCTTGGAGATAATTCCACTGAAACAACTTACAAAGTAGCTTATTTACTTGGGAAGCAGGGAAGCCATTCCCTGATGTAGGAATTGTGAAAGAATGCATTATTGAAATTGTAGGATGCATAGATTTCAATAACCTTTCAAAGTACAATCAACTTCCCCTTTCAAGAACTATAACTGATCAGCCCTATGAATTAACCTTCAACTTAATAGAACTTCATCAATATTTCAAAAGAGAAATATATGTTATTCAATTGCTTTGGATAAATAGACTGATACTACCAAGTCAATGCAGGTTTTATACATCATTTGGGTCATAACAGAAGATTCTCTTTGCTATAAAGAGTTACTCACTTCTGGCACTCTTGAGAATAGAACATAGGCAATAGATGCCTTTACCTTTCAAGATAAATGTCATGAAGTTGGACTGAATTTGGCAAATTTAGTGAGTGTAAGTACAGAGGGCGCCCCTTCTGTGACAGGAAAACATGAAGGGTTTATTACACAAATAAAGTATTAACAAAACCAGATGCTCTAATTTCTTTTCATTGTATCTTGCATTAGCAAACTCTATGCTAAAGCTGTAACTTTCCAATAAGTTATATTTGTGCAAATGCAACATGGCATTGTCAGTTTTATAAAATGCTAAAATTGAACCATGGGATTTTCAGTGTGGATTTGCCAAGTCATTCTAAAGTATGTTGGCTGTCACAGGAACAGGTGTTAGTCAACATTTTACCTTTGTGAGAACAGATAGTTAAATTTTGTGATGAACAGACTCAGCATTGTGAATGATTGAAAGAAGATACCATGTCAAATCAAAATGACTTAAATATTTATTTCTTTGCATAGTAAAACTACATCTGTATATGATATATAACAAAAAAATCCAAACATTTCAAAAAATGCTGTCTTTTTTCAAAACACTTCTTCAAAAGGAAATTTCATATGAACATTTTCCTCAGTTAGCAAATGTCGCTGATGAACAGAATGATACATGCCAATAATTTGAAGGTATAGACCCATTGATTGAAGAATACAATGAAAGAATCACTGACTTTGAGAATCATGACATCACACTTAAATTAGCATTTCAGCTTCATCTCGTTGATATTATCAAGGTATCTAAAGAACAATAGATGAATTGATTGAGCTCTCAGTAGGTGACATTTTAGCATGTCCAACTAAAATATGGGGAGATGCAGTATAATACCCTTCCACTGCAACATGCCCCCAAAATGCTTTCTTCACTTACTTTTGTGAATCTGCCATTCTCCTACCTAACCCAAATTGAGATGCCCTTATGGTCACAAATGACTGATACCCATCTAGAGGATCAGCTGGAACTGGGGACCTTCATGTTGCAGCCAAATATTCAAATGCTTTCTAACAAAAAGCAGACATAACAAAGTCATTAACAGACTAGTTAACTTTAAAATAGACTAATAGTTTTTGTGTTTTGAAATTATTAAGTATATAACAGTTAGATTTTTTACAAAATAATGTATATTATAAAGTATATGTAATTGAAGTTTCTTGAATGTGGCCTTAAATGATTTCAGCTTAATTAATGTGGCCTTCCAACATGAAGAGGTTCCCCATCCCTGGTCAAGAGTCTTTATTCCCATTAAAATTAAATTAATTAAAATCTATCTTAGTATTAAAAACCCTTCTTATATCACTACTTAAAGTTCCATAAAGGATCACAGTTCTTTCATAATTATCTTTTATGCTATTGTTCATTCACATGTGTCAATACACATACCATATATGTGCACATGGGTAAATAGTACATGTTCTGTTATTCAGAAAGTGTTTTGAAAATACACTTGTTGAGTGAGGTCAAAAAAGTAGCACTGGATTGAAATAAAGACGTAATTGCATGCTGAGTGTGATTCAACTATAATCACACCTGTAGACATGGCTTCCCATAAACATTCCTTTATATAAATCAAACTCAAATTTTTCATGGCTTTATATTCCTGGTCATTAAACTTGAATCACTTTTTAATACCTGAGTGATTATAAGAAAATATCTTAGCAAATGTTTGCTTAGAAATTTCAGTGGTTTTTGCTTCCTCTGACCCTTCAGGTGTCTATAGAATGTGTAGAAATGTAGGTGTGTAGAAGTTGATGGCCTGTGAAAGTGGAATTATTCTAGTTACTGTCATTCCACCATTCTTGATTGTTCTTGATTGTTGTTGTTTTGATTTACCAGTGGCTGAGAAGACCAAAGAGCAAGTGACAAATGTTGGAGGGGCAGTGGTGACAGGTGTGACTGCAGTAGCCCAGAAGACAGTGGAAGGAGCAGGGAGCATTGCAGCTGCCACTGGCTTTGGCAAAAAGGACCAGTTTGGCAAGGTATAGTTGCTTATGTTTCACATTATATTTATAAACTTGTGAAATCATGGTTCATTTTCACATGAGGTGTTGAGCAGTAAAGATGCTTACTGTGAGAGAGGGTTACCTGATCTTCCCCTTGTAAAAAAGTGCTGTCTTTCTAGGGGTCTTGTTTTTTTTTGTTTGTTTGTTTTGAGGTAATAACCCAGATAAATGGCCATGCAACGTGTACAATAATCACAATTGTTTCAATTTCTTGAAGAAAGTTAATGATATGAAAAATGTATTAAATGCCAAGAGGAGCAGTGACATTTCAGAAAGAATGCATGTTTTCACGTGAACTATATAGATCTTGGAATTTCTTTTCTGGAATAATGAATCTCTTTGTGCCTAATCTCTAAGTGAAGAGCTTTTACTTGTTCACTAGCAAATACATATTTGTGGGAACCAAGAGGCTTAAAATACACACCAACCAGAGCTCATAGTTTGGGAGTAATTTAAAAATTGTCTGAAGAATGTTGCCTGAATTCTTTGCCTGTATTTTTTTTGATAAATATGGGACTTGAGTATGATTATACAAAAGTTATAACTTTCATTTTAAACATGGGAGTAATAAAGTGTGAGGTGTCAACTGAAAGGTGAAATTTTACAAATCTCATGACCACAACAGCAAAATAATCTTTGCTTTTTCCTTGTCATAATGGCCTTCTTATTATTCCTTAAACAAATGGAGCTTACTGTAGCTCTATCCCCTCCCTTTGCCTGGAAAGCTCTTTCCCCAAACCTTATACTGTACTTGGCTCACTACCTCATCACCTTAGATCTTTGTTAAATGACAAAGTTAATGAAGATGACACAGGGGAGGCCTTCCCTGACTTACATAAAATTGGAACCACCCTCCTCACCTCTCATATTCCCAATCTCCTACTCTTTTTTTTACCCAAAGTGTTTATCACATTTGAAAATAATAATTTACTTATTTTTATGTGTGTTGTTTATTTTAGTTCTGCCTTGTAGAATTTAAACACCATGAGAGTAGAATATATTTATTTTCCTCACTGAAAATTTCAAAAGTGGCTAGTAGAGTTCTCAGGACATACCTGCCAATTAATAGATAATTATTAAGTTAAGAAGGGAAGAAAGGAAGGACAAAGGTGAATAAGCAGAGTAACTTTTATTTCCGAGTCTTTTATACTTATATGTTCAGTATAAGAGTGATGGCTCTTCAGCCATCCAAAAGTTGTAATTAAAATAGTTTTGAATGGTTATCCTGAAAAAAGGAAGTTTTATTTGTTGGCAGGGTGATCTGTTTTGTCTTCACTTCACATAATCAATTCTAGGGAGCAGCCCTGCTGTGACAGCCCATTAAAACATTGATAATGAAAAAGGCAGGATGAAAGAAAAACTTGTAATATATTTGAATCTACCACATCGGCTTACCACATGTAGTTATTGTTTGGTGCCATTGATGTCAATTATGGAAAATATGAACTGGACTTCTAGTGAAGTTCTTTAACTAACATACCAATGTATGGTTGATCATGGTAGTTCTCCTTTGTACAGAATATTCAAATATTATTTATGCTAATAATTATACTAATTCCTGTTTTCCATCTGAAATTATAATTATTTACAGATCTGTTACATTTCAAAAGTTGGGAGGGACCTCACATAGTAAGAGGTAATTAACCTGTTCTCTGTCCCAGACCCTTTTGATAATCTAATAGATGCTATGAATTCTCTTCTCAGAAAAGTCCACACTCAGATACACACTCCAGAGGACTTAATGGGAAATTCATTAGCAGACCCACATTCACAGCCCATGATTGAGTCCATTTCTCTCATAGTAACACATAAAGGAACTGAAATCCATAGAGGAAGTGAGTAGTCCAAGGTCACATGACCAGTTGAAATAGACTGGCTACCCATGATACTTTTTCATTCACTACATCACTATCCCCCAGACTTCCTTAAAACCAGCCTTCCTATGTACTTATAAGTTGAATTATGGATAACGTGATTTAACTGAAGAATTTCATTGCTTCAGAATATCAAGAGACCAGGGAAACATGCACTGTTTCCCTATTAAGGCACACGATATACATTGCAAATGGAGTATGAAAGTGCTTTGACTTTTACAACATTGATCTTATTTTTCACCCTTCTAAAAAATATTGCTACTTATTTTAATATGTTGAAGCAGCAAACTAAATGAGACAATACTAACCATTTAGACATATTTCTCTTATGGGTACTATAGGTTCTTACAAATTTCTAATATGAACATGAAGCCATAAAATCTAAAAATTGCAGCATGGTGGTAAAAAAAGCCATTGAACTAGGAGTGAAAATGATTAGTCTTTATCTGTGCTCTGTCACCACCTAGCTGGAAAACCTTTAGCAGATGGCCTAAAACTGTTTCTCAAATAATGAAAAACTCTACTAGGAAATTGTTAAAGCCAAGTTTAGCAATAAATTCTGACTTTCTATAATAATTCAAGGAATACTGTAACACCTATAATTGTAGCCATGCCTATGGGATCCCAAAAAATCCAGGGAGTTTGTTAGTTTATTTATTTATTTATTTATTTATTTATTTATTTATTTATTTATATTTTTTGAGACAGAGTCTCAAGCTGTTGCCCTGGGCAGAGTGCTGTGGCATCATAGCTCATAGCAACTTCCAACTCTTGGGCTAAAGCAATCCTCTTGCCTCAGTTTTTCTATTTTTAATACAGATGGGGGTCTTGCTTTTGCTCAGGCTAGTCTCAAACTCGTGAGCACAAGCAATCCACAGGCCTCAGCCTCCCAGAGCACTAGGATTATAGGTGTGAGCCATCATGCCCTGGAGAGCTTAATTAGAATCAGTAAATTTATTCCTTCTGAGATTTGAAATAATTTAATTTCATCATTTAGATGCTAATAAAAACCATCCTGATGAATATAAATAAACTCTTTTTTAAATTAAATCATAGCTGTCTACATTAATGCAATCATGGGGTACAATGTGCTGGTTTTATATACAATTTGAAATATTTTTATCAAACTGGTTAACATAGCCTTCATGGCATTGTCTTAATTATTGTGTTAAGACATTTATATTCTACATTTAGTAAATTTCACATGTACCTTTGTAAGAAGCACTGTAGGTGTGGTCCCATCAATTACCCTCCCTCCATCCACCCTCATCCCTCCTTTTCCCTCCTTCTCCCCTTTCCCCATATTGTTGAGCTATAATTGGGTTATAGCTTTCATATGAAAACTATAACTTTGTTTTGTAGTAGGGCTGAGTACATTGGGTACTTTTTCTTCCATTCTTGAGATACTTTGCTAAGAAGAATATGTTCCAGCTTTATCCATGTAAACATGAAAGAGGTAAAGTCTCCCTCTTTTATTATGCAGCCACGAAGGTAGTGGACAACTTTAATGTGCCACTTTCAACAATGTATAGATCATTTAGACAAACAGCAGACTTGAGCAACAATACAGACCAATCAATCACATCTAAGAGACATGTCTAGAACATTCCATCCAACACTACAGCAGCAGAAATGCACATTTTTTTTGAAGAAGTCATGGGACATTCCTCAAGATAAATCGCATGTTAGGCCACAAATCAAGTCCTAACAAACAGATGAAGATTGAAATAATATTAAATATTTTTCTGACTACAATATTATAAAACTAGAAATCAATAACAGAAGGAAATTGGAAAAAAATTATGTATACGTGGAAATGAAACAACACAAGTCTGAAAAGCCAATGGGTCAGAAAGAGATCAAAGGAGATACTTAATTGTTTTTGTGAATTTGATCATATAAATAAAGCCGCCTTAGTAAAAATTTTTCCTTGTAAAACCTTAGAGGAAAAACAAGTTATCTTGAATTTTAAGAATTTGTTACATCACACATTATTAGCTTCTCTATTTAATACATCAGAATAATAGATCTTTTGATCCGTATTTTCACCTGTGTGTGTAAGAAGTTGTCAGTCATACAATTCATTTCTTGAAGCTCATTTATTTGATTGACACAGTAGAAACAGGTTAAAAATGCATTGTAAGAAATTTTAAATTCAAACAAATTATGAGGTTATATAGGTAAAATTTATGTTTCTCACTTCTATTGAGGAAGAAATATCCATTTGCACCAAGAATATGGTATCAATAACTTGAATCAGAGTTATTCTGCAGTGTTGCTCTGTGTATGGGGTAGAACTCATCCCTAGAACATTTGGTCCATCCCAGCTCCTCAACAGTGCCCTGCATGTCACTGATACTCAAATAAATCTTTTGTGAACAAATGAGCATCTCTTTAATGCTATGTGGAATACTCTAGAACTGGGGTCCTCAAACTGCGGCCCGCAGGCCACATGAGGCGGTATGATTGTATTTGCTCCCGTTTTGTTTTTTTACTTCAAAATAAGATATGTGCAGTGTGCGTAGGAATTTGTTCATAGTTGTTTTTTTTTTTTTAAAACTATAGTCCAGCCCTCCAATGGTCTGAGGGACAGTGACCTGGCCCCCTGTTTAAAAAGTTTGAGGATGCCTGCATTAGATTTTCTTGAATTTTTTTATATTTTTGTAATTTTCTTGATTCTTTAGGGTGTAGAAGTCTTGAATAAACCGAGAAGCCACTGCCAGACAAATAGTGCCCCGGTCAGCTTCTTCATCGTATCCCAGTTAGGCACTGACTTCCCTACACGGCAATTAATAGTTTTCATGTGAAAAATGAGCTGGAAATATCTATCACCTCAGGTAGTTGAAATGTCCAGGTTCAGTGGTGTTATTTACCTTGTTCAGAATCAGAATGAAGCACCTCAACAATGCCATTTTGGAAAAATCACATCAATAGATCATAAAGAATTTTTTTAAATCTTAATTTCAGACGGATGAAAGCATGTGTACTCTGTCATTCTGACTTAAATCACGCACGGATAGCTAATCAATTCTGTGCTAGATGCATAAAATGAAGGCACAAGGAAAAATTTCAGGTTTGACATCGTGATTTATAACGTTTAAGCATCTTTCTGCTGATTTCCTTTGACTTACCCCAGCTGTCATGTTTAGCTTTATGCAAATTTATTTTTAAACACTTCAGTGTTATGAGCCCTGTGATTAAAGGATGAATCAGATGATGTATGGTGCCATCAGCTGAGTCATTTCACAGACAAGTCACAGGTCACAGGCAGCCTTGCCTGTTTCTTAGAAGTACAGGCCGGTCACAGGCACAATCTCAATACCATTTATAAGAGGGCAATAAAAAGATGCCAATATTAGTGAAATGTTTTAATTTACAGTAAACTTTCTCCTTAAGTGTTTAATGATTATTGATATGATATGGTGTCACAAATAATTAGAAGTTTGATGCTTGTCTTAGTGCTTGACTTCTGAAGATAACCAACATGAATGTTAGACGTAATTAACCTTCCATTAAAAGCTTTGTGGCACAATGAATTGCTTGATTTGTATTTGTAGTGGGAATGGCATGCAGTATTAACAGCATTATAGTCTTAGATTAAAATGTAATGTGATAATTAAAGTAAAAACAAAGACAGTACTTTCAAAAGATATGTATCAATAACATTTTGTAATGTTGTATGCAAAAATTGACATTTTATGCTAGTACACGAGTCTACTAATTATATGTAAACCTTACCCACTTAGAAACACATCTATTATGGATTTTCTTTTATCTGACAATATTTCACTGGGTTCAAGTTAGATGAATCATAAATTCTAAGGACCCTTAATCATGTAAGTTTCTAAACAGGAAAGTACACTATGATTTGTATATAAAGTCATAAGAAAAATAGGGTTACTGTTATATTTTCATTAAAATTATTTTGATGAATATTTTATATGCCAGGCACTCAGCTGGGCATGATGAGGAATAAAAACTGAGTAACACATGGGCAGCTCCTGCCTTCAAGAAATATGCAGTCTGTGAAGGGAGACTGATGTATTTATCTATCCCTGAAAAAAACAAGCATCTCCATCCTCTGAAAACACTATGTGTTTGTAACAAGTATAGATCCATCATGAGAAAAGAAAAAGAGATTTTTGATAGACATGAGAGAGACTTATTCTGTCAATAAATATTATACTGAATAAATATCCATCATACTTTAAATTGTGTTTTTGTCAGTAGACTAAAATTACCTAACACACATGGAAATGATGATTGTTTAGATAAAGGGACATAAAAATGCTTCCACCCAAATGCTAGGACAGGGGTTAGAAATCTGGGAGCATTACAACCTTGCAACATACACAGATTACAAATCCAATTTTGGTCTTTAGAGAACTGATTGTGATGACAGTTTCGTTTGTCAAGGAAATGTATTCTGGAGTGGATCTGATAGAGCTCCCTCAAGGCACGCCAACAAACAAGCTTAAATCATATTTGTGCAATTGACTTATCCCTTCATAAATGATGACTAGTGATTAAAATTGTGCTGAATGCAATGTGAGAACAAGGTCTGTACCTTTATGAATCCATTTTTACTACCCTCTTGCTAACCTCTTTCACTGGCAAAGAAGGTATGATGTTTTTGTTAGTATCTCATTAATCAGATCTTGTTATATGTAGGATGATTTTAAACGTAGGTGAATTTTAAAATTATTTTCATTATTTATATTTAAGGCTTAAGCCATGACATTTTGATACACTCCTCACAATCTAAATAAATTTAGTGAAGTGATTCCTACAGCCAAGCAAATTAACATACCCAATCCTCTTACCTACTGACATTTCTTGTTCTTTCTTTCTTTCTTTCTTTTTTTTTTTTTTTATGGTAAGAGTATCTAAGATCTACTCTTTTGGCAAATTGCTGGTGCATACTATTATTAACTATAATCCTTATCTTGAACATTAGATCTGTAGACTTACTCATGTCACATAACTTAGGCGGTTTGCTTTTCTCTCTGTTGCCAATGGAGCCATATTTCCAGTTTGTCATTCGTTGGTAAGCCTGGAGAAATAGCAATATGTTTAGGGAACTAGCAGAAAGTGAATAAGACATGTATAAATACTAAAAAACAATAGTCTTATCCCAAACTTTAGTGATAATCAACTTATTTGTCCCTAAAAATAAGAAATAGTTTAATTTTTTGCCCCTTCAAGTATAGGCTTTGAGCTGCCTAATTTTCATGGAGACATTGATAGTGTCATGTACTTTATCAAGAAAAAACATCAAAAGAGATCCTATGGTTCTCAAAATGTTCAAAATGCAAAAAAAAAAAAAAAAAATTTAGGGTGAAATACATTTACTTGATATTCAAAGAAGAACTAGAGTGACCGAGATGCCAGCTACGGTTTGCATGAAAATATGTAATTATGGGAAATAGACGATACATCTCATCAACCTGATTATTCCTCTGCAAGGAATAGTTTGTCAACTCAAATATAAAGTATTTTAATTTTATAAGAAGCTTTATTAACAGTTTACAACATTTGAATTTTTAAGTTGCAGTTTAAATGTCCCTTTCTGCCAGGGGTTCTGGAATCACTGAACATATACTTGTGAAAATTCCAAAAGTAGTATTTTATTCTTATTAAGGGTAGAACAGTATGTATTAAAAACCACCAAGCCAGAAACTATTTTGGTTGAAAAGGTAAATTGTTGAACTGATGTTTAGAAATGGAAACAGAGAAGAAATATCTATTTTATCTTCCTTCTTAGAGGTAGAAACTGGCTTATCTTTCTCTGGTGTTCTTCACACTAACAGTGTGATGGATTTATTTGGAACTTGATTCATATGAATGGATTCAGTTACAGTATTATGGGTGGTAAAGAATAATGTGAACTTTCAATTTAAGAAAATCAAATAGAAGCTGGGAGTTGTGGCGGGCGCTTGTAGTCCCAGCTACTTGGGAGGCCAAGGCAAGGGAATCGCTTAAGTCCAAGAGTTCAGGGTTGCTATGAGCTGTGACACCATGGCACTCTACCAAAGGTGACAAACTGAGATTCTGTCTCAAAAAAAAAAAAAAAAGAAAGAAAGAAAGAAAGAAAGAAAGAAAGAAAGAAAGAAAAAATAAAATATATTTTGAGTACCTGTGCTTTTCAAGGAATGGCAGGAAGCTCGTAACCCATAGTAATAGCAAGTCAACTCTAATTCACATGTATGCACTTTTCCTTCTTAACTATTGGGAATCCTTACCTAGTAGAAAATCATCCTTTCAATGTATGTTACCCTCTTTCATTCCATACCAATTTCCTGAAAATGTACAAACAGCATTGCCTTTGGCTTTAATTTTCGCTCAGTGGATCAATTGTGTATTATTTGCAATCATTAAAGGAATTGGAAATGAAAAAATGCTTTCTACTTATGTCTCTGAGCTTTGGGACAATTAATACAATTGTCATTCAAACCAAAATGACATTAAAAATACTTCATTCTTAACTTCTAATATTATGACATATGCACGCCTAAAGTAAGCACCTTTAACAGATAATCTCCACTAAATACTAATAACTGCCTGTAGTAGTAATTCTTCTTCCATGGTGTTCCTTCCGCCAAGGGATTAATATTTATGAGTTAGAAACAAAGACAGTTCACAAGTGTTCTGGCTGGTATCTGCTGTTTGATCTCATCTTGGCCAGCTGGCCTTTGTGTGCGTAATGGGCTCCTGGTTTATATGCACGGGACCTATAGGGATATCATGGCTTGGGGGCAGAGGCCAAGGGCTCAAAGTCAGGGAATATGAAGTTGGTCTTATCTCTCTCACTATGCTGGATGATGTCATCTCACCTCTCTGCACACATGTTTTCTCATTTGTGAAATAAAAATGTTGGGGGCAGCACCTGTGGCTCAAAGGAGTAGGGCACCGGCCCCATATGCCAGAGGTGGGGGGTTCAAACCCAACCCTGGCCAAAAACTGCAAAAAAAAAAAAAAAATTAAATAAATAAAAATGTTGGATCGATGAGTTCAAAGTGCTTTGAGTTTGTATTTAATGGCTTGAATTTTAAGCCAGTTTATTCGATTATGCATTGCCAACCTCCCTGCAACCTTTCCAAACCAAAGCTACTCATCTGTAATTGGCCAGCAAACTGCCCAGAAGTGGAGTGTGAATGAAGTAAGATAAGGCAGACAAAAGACAGAAAATAAACTGTACCGCATTAAACAGTCATAACAGTTTGCTAAGAAAAGCCTGCATTTTCTCTAGGAGATGTGTTAAATATAGGAATATAGAAGGTCTTTTCAATATTTGTGTGTAGTTTGGTGATATTAAGTAAACTATATAACTCAAAGGGAAAAGGTTTACTGAACCTGCCAACTTATTTAGCTGAATAAAATGAAGTTGTGCTATTATTATTTTTCCTGTAATTTCCCCAAAGTTATATGTTTCCATTGAATATTACTATATACATGGTATAATTAGAATTAGTTCTTTGCTCAAATAGTTTTGGGAAACACTGGAATAACAAAGATAAAAATCTCTCTTTTGAATGAAGACAATCTTAAGAGTTCTTCATATTATGTGGTATGTGTGTAGTGCCATCTTTCCTAATGCCTTTTTGATACCACATCCACAGAGAACAGTTCTGGGTGTTCATAGAACACACATCTGGATGCTGTGGGTTAATTTTGGCAATCTCCCCTTACTCTTTTTTTTTTTTTCTTTTCTTAATAATGGCTGGTTTTAAATCCCAGATTTAAAACATTTAGAGAGATTGTGAGGACTCAGCATCCCACATTAGAATCTATTTTTTATAGCCATTTTTTTTTTAAGATTCCTTAACTCATATGAGGCTCTTGTACCAAATGCAGACAAAAATCCCTGGTGAAATCAGATTGGGGGGGGGGGGGGATAGGTCTATGTTGATTGCAACTGTGAAAATTGGCTGATGAGTCTTCTGGGCCCCTTTTTCTCATACCCAAAGGCAGGGATGTCCATTAAAGGGAAGGAGGCCAGAGAGTCTCTCTGCAGCTAATTGCAGATGACAGAACTTTCTAGAATGGGAACAGTCCAGAGGGGGAACAATGCTAAGTGCAGTTGAAAGTCCCCAAGTTCATTCAAAAATGGGATGATTTATCTGCAAAGGAGGAGCGATAGGAACAGGCATATCTTTGCTCTGGTTTCCTTTCCATGCTCTCACTACCCAGGTGCTCATGTCTTGGGGTTACTCTCCAGTGTGGTATATCCTGTGGTCTAAATGTCCCTGGCTGGTCCTCTCTTAACCAGGAAGGAAACCACTCATTCACTGACTCCTGTGCTTTACATTTTGACCAGCCCACCAGGACTTCCACTTCCACCCAAGGCCTGGATGGGAGTCCGTGGGAAACCCAGGAATCCTAACCCCATTAGCCCAACTCTCAGGACCCAGGGTGTATGGGAAGAGGGGGAGTGAGCTCACAATCTTCTGTGTGGCACGTCGGCCCTCCATGTCTGTCTGATTTTTGGTTCATACTTCGTTGGCAGGTGCACAGGTCTTTCTTCAGGCAGCATCCCACCAAGAATCGGACAAGGTGGTCCTGCTTTCAGGAAACACCAAAACTAAAACTAGGGAGACAACCTGTTTCCCCAGAGAAAGGGGCACGGGAGAAGAAAAACTCTAAAGTTACACTCATACATTCCTTCAAATAGCTTTGCCTGAAAAACTCTTCTCTTTCTTTCTTTTCACACTTTTTTGAAGGAAAAATAATAGGGTTTGGCACTTGGATTCTGGAACTGAGTTCCATGGTTTTTACCTACAAGCTTATCCCACAATAATCCTTGCACCTTCGGCTGAGATGTGGACTGGGGAAGGAGCCAACCAGTGTTCAGAGACGCAACCTCAGGGAGGGTTTTACATTGGCAGCAACTTTATGTTAGTGATGTCTACCAATCACTAACAATATGGTTGGAAAGTAAATTAATACAAATCATTTTTGAGGACATGTTGAAGATCTATGTACAAAGCATTGAAATTATGCACACTCTGACTCAACAGTTTCACATCTAGGAATCTAAATACCCATAAATATTAAGATAAAGATGTTTATCACAGCATTGATTAGTATAGAAAATTGGAAAAAATGCTAGGGGCTTGACAGTAGGGACTTCCTGAAATACATGATAGCTCATCCATACAGTGGTATACCGGCCATTAAAATGCTGGTATAGAAGAATAGGAAATGGCATAGAAGGACGTTCTTGCTGAATTAAATGAAAAGAGCAGACTGCAAAGCAATATGAACAGTTTGTAGAGTGTAACATTTATTTAATCCGTGTGTGGTGTCTACAGACCTGAAGTATATGACAGGCACTTAGTTTTTCTCAATGAAGCACACTTTGCATCTTAGGCTGGATAATTCTTTTCTATGAAGGATGTTTATGAGCCCTGGGCCTTACTTGTTAAATGCCAGAGCTGCTCCCCAGGCCTTGCAACAAACACACAAAGACCCCTCCTGTTGTTCCTGAGGAAATGCTGGAAGGGAGTGACTATTCCAGGGCATGGATTCTCCTCTTTTATTGTCTCCCTTTCTTATGCGTATTTTCTCCAATTCCCTTTAGTAAACATGTACTTGATTCACAGCAAAAGCAAAATAAATGATATTTACAACATTTTACTGTTTAAAACTATGTCAATGAGCCTTCCGCTGCTTTGGCCACAATGCGAACTTAAAAATATAGATTGTCCTGCTCAGTGTCCCAGTTCCCACTTCCGTTCATTCAACTGATTCATAGACTCTGAGAAGTCCAGTTTAGGGCTTGGTTTTGGTTCATTCCCTCACCCATTTATCCACCCATCGTCTCTTCTGCGTTTGTTGAGGTACACGACGTGTGAACTAGGACGCCAGCTCTCATCGGTAGTATAGTGATGAACAAGACTGACTTCTTGTGCTCTAGGCTTTGACATCTGGCTGTCAGTTATGATCAGTACAAACAGGAGTCTGTTTGTCTGTTAGTATTAAGGACCTTGCTTGAAGATTTCTTCCCCAGCCTTCTCTGCTCTTCAGTTTGAAGCAAGGTTTTCCGAGTGAAATATCATGGCATCTACAGTCTCTTATTATTTTTTCAAAAATGTCCCGTTTAGTACACTTCTTTCATTTATTTCCCTTTACCCCAATTATCAAACCAATTTAGAAAAATCATTTTGACAATTCCCTGTTTGCTGTCTAATCCCACCACATCCACATTTCAAGATATATTTTAACAAAAATTTCTCAGGAGTGATAAGTGTTATTGCCCAAGTGAATTTAAAAATATATTTGCTCTTTGATTTTTTACAATTATGTATCTGATCATTTGAGGCCTTACTCATTATTCGACTTTGCAAATTCTTATTATAATTTTTTAGGGGCTCTGAGAAAGCTGTTATCTTTGTCTGCTTGTGCCGCTGAAACAAAATACATGAAACTAGGTAGTTTATAAACAACAGAAATTCATTTCTCGCAGTTCTGGAGGCAGCCAGTCGTAAGTTCAAGGTGCTGCAGGTAGGTGTAGAGTCTGGTGTGAGCTGATTCCCCATTTCCAACAGAGCATCTGAGGGTCGCATCCTCTGGAGGGGACAAATGCCGTGTCCTCATGTGCCAAACTCACTCCTCAATCCCTCTTACGAGGTCACTACTTTTTCTCATGTGGGTTCTGATCTCACGGCTTCATCACATTCTCAAGGCCCCACCTTTTAATACTATCACATTGGCAAATAAGTTCTACTTCATGAATTTTCACCACAGTAGCGTTGGTGAAATATATCCATTTTCACCTTTAAGAAAGGTGAATAAAACTTGACCTTTCTTATTTTAATATACTTATTCAGAGCATGCCAAACTCTCGAAGCTTATGAATAATCTTTCTGTATTTTTGTAACCCTGCCTGGCAATATATAGGAAGTTGCAAAAGGATACTTTTTGACAGAATCATTACTGTAGTCAGTTCATTTCTACTGTAGTTAGACAAACCCTTCCACAGTGTGTGGGTTTATTTTATGCATCAACAAAGACCTATACACAGATTGGGTCATTTTTATTCTTTAGTGCTTCACTTGTAATCTCCGAATATCATCTTGTTACTAAATGCTGCTATGTTAATAGTAACTAGCATGTTTGGTCATCCTAAATGTCTAGGATCACATTTTAAAATAAGTTATATTTGGAATCTAATAGTTTAGTGAAATGTAACCAGGATTGAATCATAGATATATTTGAAAGTAGATTTCAACTGTAAATAGAAATTAGTTCTTCAGAGTTACTAAAAAAAACTATAGAAAATGAAAACTTTAGGAGAAAAACTTTCCAAAGTGCCCATTTTTCAGGTATAAATATCTTTGAACTATTTAAAGAAAAAAATGTGTATTTTTACAGTTAACAAATATTTGTGTTTTCATTCTTTATTGGGAGAATGAAATTTCTTCTCTCCTTCAAACATTCCTCTTTGTAAAAAGACCCCACCCCCAAAAAAACTGGCTTTATTTTTTCTGGTACTGGTTTATTTTATAATTGGGGGTTTAGTATTGCATGTGTATATGTAAGTGTGTGTGTATGTGTGTTGAGAAATTTGTTTGGTCTTCTTAGAGTTCAGTCATTTTATAAATGTATCTACATTGGCCTCTGTCTTTGCCATCCGTGAAATGGCTTTTGGCAATACTTACTTTAATATAGTGTGCTGGATATCTGGAAGTTACTGGCCAGATTAGTTCTAGAAAATTAGCTACTGGCTTTCTCCTATCTATAGGATCAAGGCCCGAGGCCCGCTCCTATTACTGAAGGGCCTGTAGTATTTGGCTACCTTTTCTTATGAACAATGCATTTCACAATCCTCAACAAAACTCTTCACTTTAGGTGGACAAGTATCTTCAAAATACCTCCCAATTACCATCGTTACAATGTCCATCTTTCAGCTCTCTCTTATCTCTGAGAAGGCTTTTATGTCTCTTTTCTTAATTTTATGCTAAAAAGTCAAGCTCTAGAACTCCAAAAAGCTTTTTCTACCTGCTAAAATACATCCTAATTTCACCTTGCTTTGATCTTAGAGCAGGTGCGGACGTCCTTTGCATATCCTTGATTCTTTTCCTTTCATTCACTTTATCCAATCCTTTAGCTAATCATCTTACCTGTACTGTATTTCAAAATGTGTCCCTACTCTTACTCCATCTCCGTCTCCACTGTTAGCACCCTAGCCCAGGCCACCGTCTCTTACGTGTAGTCCTTCCCAGATCCGTGAACTGATCTCCCAGCATCCTGGCTCATCAGTTCTTGACCAGTCAGAGTAATTCCTATAAATCAGATCACATCTCTTCCCTGCCCTCAACCGCCCTGTGGTCTTTTGTCACACGCAGAATGATATGAAAACCTTTGCAGTGATTTAAAGGCCCTACATTATGTGGCCTGCATCAAGTTCTTATTTCCTGTCCCTTCTCCCTGCACGCTGCCTCCTGCTGCTCGGCTCCCTGCTGCTCCTCTCGGCTCTTTATACTGGCCCACCGCATTGCTGAAACTCAGGAAATACACAGAAGATAAATTATAAATTATTAGCTAAATGTGAACTGTTTCCTTCTGAAAGCAGAGATTAAAAAAACAATCGTTTTCTTCAAAAACACTTCTAGAATTCTGGATTAAAAAAAAACTGTTAGAACGTCTGCGAAGAATCCAACCATTGTCGGTATCAGTGTGGTTTCTAGTAACTTGTATGTTACAGAGTGTTAGGATATGCGAATGTACGTAACTATATGTCTTACACTTATCCCAAAAGCTCTTTCTCACACTTTTATAACAGCTCTGGTTATCCTACAAGGATACATTAAATCAATTTTCTTAAGAACAAAGCAACTGTTTCACTCATGAGATGAGTCTTGAAAATTTCAAATTTGCTTACAATTACACATTATTCATATTCCACTAAATACTTTCTTAGTAGACCACATAGCTTAGAATGATGGTTGAACAGATGGGAAGAACCACATGCATCCAATATGAGGCATTTGGTGAGCATACGATGCCAGAAAGAAGATTAGGAATATCAAGGCAGGGAGCTTACGATGGCTCTGAAAATGTCATCCTAGACCCTCCAGTGTGTTTCCTTTGAAACGTGGTGCTTCCCCAGATGACTTTCCACATGTTATATTCAAACGTAATGCTTTCTCATGGTTATGGGTATATAAACAATAAAATGAAATGTCTGGGCAGATCCAAAGAATGTCCCCTCCCTCTGTCTTTCATGCCAGGGTGACAGCTATGAAATGTACAGTGCATTTCCTCTGTGAGGAATGTAATAGGGTTCATTTGTAAGAAGATGAGAGGGAGAGAGAGGTGCTCATGGAGGGATGGAGAGTCATTTGTCACTGCCTGTACTTGTCAGCACTGGCTGAAATACCAGGCCTCTCTATTCATTTCTTCAGAATATTTCAGCAGTAAAGATTTCATTAAGGTGCAGAAAAAAATATTAGAAATGAGTTGGCTTCTGTGGTTCAAAGTAGTCATCTTTGAATATTGATCAAGATGAAGGCTTTGTTACGTATTTTATCCATAGGCTATACGGATTTATCTAGACAATTCTAATTTTCGGAGGTGCCTTTGGGTGTGACAGATTTCTTTGTAATAAATGAAGTATCTATTCAAAACTACAGATAAATTTTGCCTACTGTAATGTTAGATCTAGTTCAAAGCATTTGGACTTAACAATTTCTTTTCTGCAAGAGAGAATTAATTGATGTTCCACGGCAAAATTATGTGTAAGGGTCAGTAGCTTCACATCCAATGCATATTATGCAAATATTTACTCTTTCCTAATTCATAATACATATATGAGATCTCAGTTCCAGTGAAAATGGTTTGAGCAAGATGGCTTAAGGACCACAACTTTTTTTCTTTCCTGTTCTCAGACCTCTTCTGATCAAATGGAATAAACCTAGATAGACGTTCCCGAGACCAATCCATCAGGCCCACATTCTGCCTCCCAAAGCCAGAAGCAGTGACCACAGTGACAGGGCTCACCCTCACCTTTTTCTTATCACATAAATTTGTGCATTGCCTTGGCATGAATACTTTCCACCATGTTAAAAATGCCGGGAAATCGATTCTGTGATTTTCAACGTCAGTGCTTCTTGATTTATTCATTCTATTTTGTATGGAATTGTTTTTGTCCTACATTTTCACTTAACTGTTCTCTTCCAAAGTCTTCCCGGAACCCACATCAGCCAGACACACAGACATGGCTTTTGCTGCCATCAAAGTTAATTGTCCTTTAAAGGTTATTTTAAAAAATTTGGTAAAATATGACTGGAAATTTGTATTCATCGATAGTTTCTCATCTACTTTCCCCCTTGTCATTTCATTGTTTGTTCATATTTTTTCTTGGTCAAATTGATTTTTAACTTTTTATGTTAGTTTCTGTGAGTATCTCTCTTAATTCTGAGTATGCTTTTCTAAATTTTCTTTCTATGTATTTCATTTTGAATTATTGAAAGATGGATTAGCTTTTTATTCTATTTGTTACCTTAGGGAATACAGAATCACCAGCTCACACAACATTGCTGTTTTTCCTGTTAGAGACAATGCTTCCTATGTATTGTGGTAGGAGAGAAGCCAGGGTGATACTGTTACGATGTCTTTGGCTGACATTAGCTAGTTGATACTAAGATGCATTGTTTCCCAGAGTGTCATTGTTTAGTTTTGTTCAGGTACATTTCACACAAGCTTATAGCTGTCAATAGTTGTTCCCAAGATCTGTGAGTGCATGGATATTAAAACTTGCCATCTTTTATCTGTCCATTTCACATTCATTTTTTTATCTAACCTTGAATACACTTACATTTTTAGTTCTTATTCTTTTTAAATATTGTATTTTGAAGGAGCAGAAGGTGATCCCTAAATTCTAATAGTAAAACTATCTAAAAAAAAACTTTACAGGCAAATGCATAATATAAGGGAAACTTCAAAAATTATTTTATGTCCTATTTACACCACTGCCTCCTTTCACATGCAATGTTTAGCGAATACTTAATGAATTTTTGTGCAGCACCATACCCAATCATTCAGTTTAGGATACAAGAATTAATAAGAAATGTTCTCAGATCTTAGGAAAAAGGGACACAGCATCTCTGTGCAATGGTTGCTCCAACCCCTCTTCCTGCCTCATTCCCATATTAAATATCAGACAAGCTAAAGTAATAGTTATCCCAGATCTATTTTAAACTCCAGACACTTTGTTTCTCTTTCTCCTTATCAGACTGGAATAATTCCAAGCCTCTGTAATTCTGGGCGGCCACGATAATGAAACAGAGAGGACACCAAATCTGTCACAAATTTATCTTGACACTCCATCCAGTTGTACTTGGGACTGAAGGTCACAAATAGAATAAGGTTATTGTGGGGTGTATTTTTGATAGGAAAAAGATGAAAAAGACAAACATCACTGTGAACACAGAATCAATGTCAAAAACTGATTCTTAAATCAACACGAATTCTGGCCTTGGGCACTTCTATGAAAGGCGGTCCCGTGTTTTAGCACCATCGATGTGCTAAGGGCGATATATCACACGCAGTACGGTTTGAATTCTAGAAATGTGGGTTCAAGAAATGGACCCTGCAGTTCAGGATTTATAATGTAGCTGCCTCAGGTTTTCTATCAAGAATACAATTACACTGTCTTCATTAGTTGTGTGACCAGGAACAAATTGCTTCATTATTCACATAGGTCATCTTCGAAATGGGGTAGATGTTACTTGGGATAAATGTGGTCCCAGCACATGGTATGAAAGCTTAATGCCCATGGTCCTTCCCTGTTCCTCCTCAGTATTCTAAAGGAGGTCTGTTGGAGCACAGCTCCAGCACTGGACAGACTGTAGCATCGTCAGGGTCATCATCCTGGCCGAATTGCAAATCCTCTGGTGTAAGGACCATCACTTGCATGACCACACGTTTTACAAAGTGCTTTATGATTTTCAGATTGTTTGCATAATTTCAAATAGACAATATGTTTATTAAGTGCTTATTGTTGCTGTTGTTATTGTTATAACAGATTCATAGTAGGGTGGGCAGATAAAAATATAATTTCTATGTTACGAATCTGTTTCTGAGGCTTATAGAAGTGAAGTGAACTGCAGTCACGTGGTTGGGGAGTGACTCAGAATAAACAAACCTAAATTTACTGTCTCTGAGCACAGAGCTTGCCCCACTGCATCACAGAGATGGTTACATAGCCCAGGAGAGTGTCAGATGGCTTAGTTCATGATTCCCATCTGCAGAGTCAGGTGTATTGGAGGGAAGGGACTGCTACTCAAAGATGCCAACAATTAACAGGTACTGCCAGTCATACGTCTGTGCTGAAGTCTTTACCAAAAGAAACATTAAAACCAATGCAAGAATGGACAGTGAAAAGTTGATACCCTATGTATATCTCAAGTAAGATTTTTAAAGCTCTCATTATTAGTCTAACTGTTAGGCAATTCTTTATATTTAGCATGTAACTTTTCTATAATCTCAGCATATTTCCTCATTACTTCAATAGAAAAGTATGTATAACCTCTGGTTCTCTGTTCTTTCCCTGGCCAATTGCCAGGCACAACCCGGTTGTCAAATAGTAAAGCTCACAATGTACTTATTAGACTAAAATCCAAAACACAGACAAAACCAAAAGCTGGCGAGGCTATGGAGCAGCAGAGACTCTCATTCGTGGATGGTGGTAATGCAAAACAGGACAGTCACTCTGGAAAGGAGTTTGGCAGTTTCTTACAAACCTAAACCTGGACTTACCAGATGAGTAGTGGTCGTGCTACTTGACATTGACCCAGATGAGCCAAGCACTTAATGTCCACATGCAAATCTGCACATGGATGTTGACAGCAGCTTCATTCATAATTATTCAAACTCAGAAGGTACTCGGGTATATTCTTCAACAAGTGAATGAATGAACAACTCATGGCGCATCCACTCAGTGGGATATTACTCAGTGATAAAAACAAGCCACAGAAGCACATGGAAAGGTAGATACATATTTCTAAGTGAAATAAGCCAGTCTAAAAAGGTTGCAGACTGTGTGACTCCAGCTGTAGGACATTCCATAAAAGACAACTATGCAGATCATAAAAAGGTCAGTAGTTGCCAGGGGCTCTAGGAAAGGGTGAAGGGATGGACAGGTGAGCACGGGGCATGTTTGGGGCAGTGAAACCATTCTTTATGACCCTGTGATGGTGGACACATAACTATACATTTGTTAAAAGTCACAGAACTGTACAACACAAGGAGTGAATCCTAATGGAAACCATGGATTTTAGTTAAAATGTCAATATTGTTTGAGCAGGTTTAGTAATGTACCACACCAATGCAAGATGCTAGTAATAGAGGAATTACAGGGTGCCATGGAGTTTACAGGAACTTGTTGCACTTTCTGTGCAGTTATTCTGCAAACCTAAAGTTTCTCTCAAAGATAAAGTCTATTCAAAAAGCTGCAAAGCCCAGATTAGATTTCACAGTAGTAGGAACCTTATTTTACGTCATTTCATCCATACCACATCATATGGTTGCACTCCACTTCAGTAAAACTCAGTGTTCTAATACCTTAATTTAAGATTTATGGAGAAATTGTATTTCAAAATAATCTTTCACTAATGTCCTTCTAAAGTAGTCATGAATAGAGAAATCAATGCTTCATTTAATCACAGAAGATTGATGTGCATGAGGCAAGCCAGGAATGGGAGCAGAAGCCGGGAGTGTGTTATGGTGGTGTGCTGATAGTTCCGACGTGGCATTCTGAGGCATTGAATGGGGCTTTTTCTCCTTTCTTCAAACACCATTTAACCACATATTTAAACAATACTTTTGAGGGCCTGATATGTAGCCTCTCTCTAGGCACTGAGAAGACTCTCTTTGTGACTTTGAAGTGTAACATTCCAATTTCACCTTACCTACAATCTTCCATGCCTCAGAAGATTGTAAAGACTTCCTCAGATTAAGATGTTTTATTCACCTTGGTAATTTCTCCAGTATCTGGTGCCATCAATGCTTTCAAAAACAATAAGGCCCCAAGAATGTATTGACTCAATGAGTGACTGCATGACTAAATTAATAATAAATCTATTCTACTTCCCTGCTTATTTAGAAGGTATGACAATAAAATACTGAAACAGGTATACGTTATTGTGGACTAGTCTCTTTTCTTTACAACCTCAATACCTCTTTGTTGTACATAATGCTATTTTACAATTCCATGGGCTTACCACTCTTTGTAGAAATTCATGTCCCAATTCCTCCCTAGAGTGATAAGGGTGAGCAAGTATTTTGAATGATCTCTCATAGCTCACTTTCATTGAGTCACTCAAGATGTAGTATATAATGCAGGTATCAATCCATGGTCATGATAAGACCGTGTGCACAAAACATTCTGATGATTAGAACTAAGGCAGACAAAATATGTCCATGAATATTTGATATTTTGATTTTCTATAAATAATTTTGTTTTACTTCTTATTTTTTGGAGACAGAGTCTGACTCTATTGCCCAGGATAGAGCAGAGTGGCACCATAATAGCTCACTGCAACCTCAAACTCCTGGTCTCAAGTGATGCTCTCGCCTCTGCCTTCAGAACAGCTAGGACTACAGGCATGTGCCACCACACCCAGCTAATTTTTAAAATTTTTCTGTAGAGACAGAGTCTTGCTTTGTTGCCCACACTGGTCTTGAACTCCTGCCTTCAAGGGATCCTCACACCATAGCCTCCCAAAGTGCTGGGATCAGAGGGTGAGCCACCACACCTGGCCCTGTAAATATTTTTCTATGTATTTACACTGTGTCAACATATAATTCCTGAAGGAAACAGATGATGCACCCCAATTAAGTCATTTTACAAACTTTAGAAAAAGAAGTAATATAAAGTTTTGGGCAGGATTAGGAAAAACACCAGGAATGGTGCGGTACTTTAGGATGGTAATGGAGGGGACCATCGAAACGAGTAGGCCAAAGAGAGAGATGGAGGAGCAGGCAAGAGCTGTGTGAGGATGACGGCCTCGGGAGCTGAGGTCCATGGAGTACGCAGCTGCCTGCCCGGGCCTGGCGGGGAGACAGAGAACATCTGGGAAACAAATCCCCTGACCTTACCTCTCTCCTGCCCTGCCCTCTGTCTGGTATTCCCACTGGCCCAACTCACAGGGCAACCAAAAAACCAATGAGTACCCTGATGTAGCAGTGGTTCTAACCAGGAGCAAGTTTGCTCCCAGGGGAGAGTTTCTATTGCCACACTTTGGGGAGAAGGGAGGAGAGTGCTGCTAGCACGCCGTGGATAGAGCCCAAGGATTCTTCTCAGCAATGCTAGGGACACCCTGCCATGACGAAGCATCCTGTTTAAAATGTCCTTGGTTGAGAAACCCTGATGTAATTCGTCTAGTGCATGTTCCCAGGGCACAGAGCAGGAGCAGGTGGAGAGAGTTTCTGAAAGGGGGAAAAAGGCAGAAATCGGCACGTGTCACCAAAGAAACTAACGCAAAGAGCGGCTATGGAAACAGTGCCTAAGATGCAAAAGTCTCGAGAATGTATCTGGTAGTGTTCCATGGAATTTATTAAAATTCAACCTGGAGTAAGTAATATTTAGCAAGTCAAGTTTATCTTTAGATAAATCCTTGTGGGATTTATTCAAGGATTTGTTAATACTGTGCACACACAATGCTCCTATTACAGTCAGTCTGCTTATGTAAAACACACACAAGAACATAAAGGACAATGTGGTGCGTTCACGGAGGGTCTCACAATGACACAGCTGACCCTCTCCTGCGTTCACTTGTGTGCTGGTGAGGGCTCTGGTTTGCATAGTGATACGGCTACGGGAGATGCAAATATGACATTGATCCAGCTTGTATGTTTGCACACACCCGGGTGCATGGCCTTTCTATCTGGTTGATATTTGATTCTTTTATTCATCTCTCTTATCCCCCAGAGTGTCCTCCACAAAACCTGTTTCTTATTCCTGACTCACTCCCCATGATTTTCCTGTTCCCTCAGCAACGTCATATACTCTGTGACTGCTTATCCCTTTGTCCAGATTTCTAGTTAGATCTCTTGCCTAGTATACACTTTCATACTGCTGTTTGCTTGCCACACATTTTAACTTAGATGTGACACTATCACTTTGACTTCAGCAGGTCTCAAAGTTGAACTTAATTTTTTTTTGGTTGTTGTTAAGATAGAGTCTCAAGCTGTTGCCCTCACTAGAGTGCTATGGCATCACAGCTCACAACAACCTCAAACTCCTGGGCTTAAGTGATTCTCTTGCCTCAGCCTCCCAAGTAGCTGGGACTATACAGGCACCCATCACAATGCCCAGCTATTGTTTTTTGTTGCAATTGTCATTGTTGTTTAGCAGGCCCCAGGCTAGGTTTGAACCCACCGGCCTCCATATATGTGGCTGGCACCCTGCCGAATGAGCTGCGGGCACCACCTGAACTTAATTTTTAACATCAATAAGGGGTCCCTCCATATCGGTTTCACCAGCATTTTTCTTATGACCCCCAGTATAGGTTTGTCACTGACACATTCATAGCTCCCTCTCTCTCCCATCTGGCCGTAAGGTGATTGGAGTCCTAGTTTTCCTAATCTCTCTTATTCTCTCTCTCATCTCTTCCACTGGGAGCCCTTGAGAAGTAACTAGCCTGAATTGAGACACAGGGGAAAATGAGGTATTTCAAAGGATTGCTGTGAAAAAAAAAGAACTTAAAGTTTCTCAATAACTTTTATATAGTTACTTTTTTTCTCAATAACTTTTATATATTATAACATGGGAAGTTACAATATTTTGAATACGTTATATTAAATAAAATTCACCTGTTTCTTTTTTATTTTTTTAAACATAGATAGAAAGCTTAAATTTACATATGGGGCTCACACCATAAGTACATCAGATAGTGTTGCTGTAGATAGTAAGGCACATGAGCATTTAATTAATTATAAACAATGTGCTGAGATAAAATATTTAACATTTTTGATGACATATTATTCCTAAGTTTGATTATTACATCTGTGCATACACTTCAATAAAGGTAATGGGAGAGAGCAGCTTAATTAAAGGTTTTCATTTTCTGACTAACTTGTTAAGCCACAGGAGGGACACAAGTTAACTGAATGCTTAACTCTGGAAATTTGTATTCACTTGGAGAATTCCAAGTATGTTTATACACTTTTATATTGCTTTTCATCTTCTCTCCCGGTGGAACTTTTCCTTGAAGTAAGTATGTGGCGTTCAAATTTATCCCTGTTTTCTATGATTATCCTTTCATAGCCCTGTGGTTTCCAGGAACACTGCGGAACTGTGTGCCGCAGAGTAGACCACGTGTAACCATGCCACGATTTGACTGCGTGTACTAGGGCTCATTATTCTGCTATTTTAACAACTGGAGCGATTGAGTTTGGTGTGCTTTGTGTCCAAGATTTTGCTGTTTTTAACATAATATTGAATACTTTGAATAAACGTTACAAAATCTCTAAATGGCTCAACGAAAATAGCTCTCCTTCCAAAGAGAAGCAAAGCAGTACATGGGTTAAGAGCAGAAAACCTTTGCTGCCCACCTGCAAAATTGCTTACCTACTTATTTCTGTTTCTTTAATCTGTAAAGTGGTGACAATTGGAGTCAATTCCAGAGAGTTGCCAGGAGGATTAAATGGGATGAAGCATTTGTGTATAATTGGCACATAGTAAGCTCTCAAAACTGTTAGGCATTATTATCTGTGTCCCAATTCTTTAGAAATCTTAGTTTCTTCTCTATCAATAAAGCTAAAGTTAATATTTTAAGTAAAACTTGAAGACAAACAAGGACATTGTAGATGTTCTATTTCTAAACATTGCTTTATAATAGGAAAATAAAATTTGACATTTGACCTTCTGTTTAGGAACTATGAAATTATTAATGGGAAACAGCATGTGAAATTACAGAAGATAGCATTATGCTATGAAAAAAAATTAACTAATTATTTATTATTTTTTAATTTCAGATTAATATGAAGGTACAAATCTTGAGGTTACCTTGTTTTATTTCTAAGTTTAAGTTCAAGTTGTAGTTGAGCCCTTCACCCGGGGAGCATGCAGAACACTCTGACATTGGTCCCGTTAGGTTAGAACCCTATTTACTTATTTTATGAGGCAGAGTCTCACTCAGTCACCCTAAGTAGAGTTTCCTGGCATCATCATAGCTCATAGCAACCTCAGTTTCTTGAGCTCAGGCAATCTTCTTGGCTTAGCCTCCCCTATCTGGGACTACCGCCTCCAACACAATGCTCAGGTAGTTTTACCATTTTTAGTAGGGACAGATCCTCACTCTTGCTCAGGCTAGTCTCAAACTCCTGAGCTCAAGCAATCTACCCACCTTGGCCTCCTAGAGTGCTAGGATTACAGGTATGAGCCACCTTGCCTGGCCCCCAAATTTTCTTATTGCATTCATTTTATTATTGAACTTATTATTCATTAATTCTTTTGTTTTTTATTATTATTGAATCCCTTCATTACTTAAACTAGTTAATTGTGTAGAATAACTTTATAAA
This sequence comes from Loris lydekkerianus, assembly GCA_963574355.1. NCBI lineage: Eukaryota > Metazoa > Chordata > Mammalia > Primates > Lorisidae > Loris > Loris lydekkerianus. The sequence continues at coordinate 37,285 of CAUYPK010144766.1, forward strand.
CTTAAAAGTCTAAAAAAAAAGTTGAAATTAAAACACTCAGAAAAGTTATATTTCAGAAATGCTGAGGACCTCCAAAACCAGAATAACTTAACTGACATTTATACAACACTCCACCTTGAATAAGAAAAATGCATATTCTCTTCAAATGTACATGGAATATTGACCAGGAGAGACCACTTTCTAGACCATAAAATAATTCTCAGTTTATCTTATAGGACGAAAAGCATACAAAGTATGTTCTCTGACTACAACAGAATTAAAATAGACCAGTAACAAAAAAATGTCCTAAAAGTGTAGACATAGTTGCAAATTAAATAACAAATTTAATAAGAAGAGAGGCATTGCAACTAATTTCTAACTGATGGAAATTTTTTAAAGTAAGATACACTCAAAGCAATCAATACTTAGAAGAAGTTAATAGGTTTAAGTTATTTTTTCAGAAAAAAAAATGGTCCAAAATTATTGGTCTACATTTTTACCTTACTCAGCTAGATGATAAAAAAAAAAGCTAAAATGAATAAACAAAGAAATGAAAGAGCAGTAAGAGCAGAGATTAATATAATAATAGAAAATAAAATACAAGTAGAGAAAAAATTTAAAATAGAAAATCTGGCTAACATTTATCTGCTGAGGAAATTGTATTGAGTGTTTAAAACTTTTTCATAAAGAAAATTTCTGGTTTAAGTGTCTTCACTAGTGAATTGCACAGAAAATTTATGGGGAAAATAGCACAGGATTACACAGTCTCTTTGAGAAAATGCAGGATTAGGAAACACTTCTCAGCTCATTATGTGAGACCACCATGACTTTGATACCAGAACATGACAAACACACTACAGAAAAGAAATTTATACATGAATATCCTTCATGAAAATAGAAGCAAAATTTCTTTTTTTATAGAAGGAAAATTTCTTTACATAATTTTCACAATATATATGTGACAAAGAACGTGTGTGAGGAATATGTAAAGAACTCTTCCAATTCATCAGAAAATATTTTAAGTAGGCAAAAGAATGTATATAATGCTTAACATTAACATCATTAATCATAGGGAAATGCAAGTTAAAACCACTGTAAAATACCACTGCATGCCTATTACAATAGCTAAAGTAAAATGACTGTTACTACCCATGTTGCTGAAGGTAAATAGTAATATCATGTACTTTTTGTGATTATAAAATGCTATAGTACCTTTGGAAGGGAATTTGGCAAGTTCTCCTGAAGTTGAACACACACTTAACTCGTGAGTAGCAGCTCCACACCTAGGTATTTGATGAAAATCTATGTTCATACAATGACCTGCACAGAAATACTCATGGTAGCTTTACTCTTAAGTGAAGAGTACTACCCTTTTAGTAAAGAGTACTCCGTCATTTAGGCTACTTTCAAACAGTAGGACCCTAGCTAACAGCAAATATGGAACGGACCACCGCTAACCTCAACAACGCTGATGTGGTATCTCAGAAGCCAGGCACCGATGAGTAGATACTACCGTTCTGGAAAAGACAGAGTCGTCTTTTATAACAAGATAAGTGGTTGCTGGAGGTGGAGCTGTCAGTGCAGTCATCCAGGAAGCTTATCCCAAGATGCGGCTGGAATTGCAAGAGACTTATTGGGGATGATATCTGTGAAAGGTAAAAAGAAAACAGGAACAAAAGTAAACAGGGGACACCTCAATGAGGTTATGTTATCTCTGCAAAGAGAGGCAGAAGGGAGGAGAAGGAGAGTTGGGCAGAAAGAACTTAGCGTGCTGTGCAGCTATGAGAAAGTCTTGCTTTCAAAAGGAAGTGTGGTACAAAGATTGCTTTCTGAGGAGTCACATGTTGGGCGGAAGTGTCCAGATGCTAGTTTTCTTACTGTTTTCAGCCATTGGCCAGACGGTGGCTTGTGTTCATATACTGCGGTTGGATCCCACAGCTGTTGCCGCAGAGACTGACAGTGCCCTTTACAGCTAATTGGCTTTCACATAAAGATCTGAGAGGTACGGCTTCAGGGACACCACACTGGGCTGGGGTCATATTATGTCCATGCCATGACTTAATGATGCTTCCAGTTGCAACACTATACTATTAAAAACAAACAAACAACCTTTGTGCAATTCTAATTGAGCTGTGCTTTGGAAACGTGTATTACATACTTTTTAACAGTTGTTAAGTCCGCTCTCTATAGGTTAAGGAATCCCCAAATAATGATCTTGTGGCAAATAAGTCCAGGTCGTGGCGTGATTAAGAAATAAAATGGCCTAAAATTTATTATGTGGGAAATTATTAGTGGAAAAATATATTTCAGTGCTCCTGAAGTTTTTATTTCTTTCTTACAAATTCTTCTCATAGTCAATCTTATTACTATTCTTTTTCTTAAGTAAAAATATGCAAAGTACGGATCTACAGAGGATAAAAAATATTAGAAGGATGATTTCTCCTCCTTCACTGCCCCCCAAATACTAAGACTATTTCCTTGGCTTCACTTAAATCTTCTAAGTCCATCTCCACAGTGTCAACTCAGGTCTTAAAAGTAACCTTCTCACTGTTTTCTGTCATGATGGACTATTCCTGCATCAACATACCCTATCATATTAGGGTATGTTGATAGGTATATACCCTATCATGTTAGAGTACATTATAACCTCCAGGTAACAGCCTGTCTTGAGGTTCTTAACCTGAAGCTTGGGAACATCTGTTCAATCAATGGATAGTCTTCAGCACTTCAGTTGGCCCTTGGAAATTTGATGCAAAATGCTGTAAGGATTTTGTAGGGATGTGCCATGTTGTGGGAAGTGTGTGTGGCTCTGATCGGGTTCTGAGAGGATTAATAACACAAAAAACATTAGGAATGTCTGCTGTAGAGAGAGTTTAAAGCTTTGCCCACCTACTACCAACACAACCTCCACTCTACATCTCATTTTGAGTTCTAAAATTGAATCTTTAAGAACACACAACAGAACCATCATATAGTGGGTGCAGCTTTAGTTAGTATAATAAAAGATCCAGAAGTTATTATTTTCCTACTTATGCCTAATAGGAGTCCAACAAACATTTATTTTCTTTATTGCTGTATACACTTGTAGGTATACAGCTATAAAGAAAATAAATTTGTACAGGTTATTTGTGTAGGTATATAGCTATAAAGAAAATAAAACAGATGCCATTTAAATAAATAATATAATTTGTTCATGCTACAAGCCATAGACTTTGCTACTAGGTATTCACACACATAACCTCAATTAATTCTCACAACAGCATGTTGGTATTACTACCCCCAGTTTACCTATGAGGTTTAAAAATAGCTCAGTATCTTTCCCCACATGATCTAGTTACTAAGCGGCAGAACAAAAAATTTGGTTCATTCACTTAGTAACCTGTGTTACATGAGTACCTATTATGTGTCAGGCATCCAGACACTTGGGTATAGTTAGGAACAGAATGAACAAAAATTCCTATCATGGGGGAATTAGTCTTGTCACAGAGGTTAGGCACGCAATCATAAGGTGTGAATGGAAAAGAAAGAAAAGAAATATAGAAGATTCCAGATCATGGTAAGAGCTATGAATGGTGTCAAGAAGCTGAAAATGGAAGGCAGTTCACCCCAAGAGCCTCCAGAATGGAGCAGAGTCCTGCTGACACCTGAATTTAGCCCAGTGAGACCCACATTGAACTTCCAACCTATAATCCTCTGTTACAGAAGTGTTATGTTGTCTTAAGCAACTAAATTTGTGGTAATTCATTATAGCAGCAATAAAGACTAATAGTGCATCCAAATAAATTATATCATAGAATGATAAGATGTGAATGGGACCAATGTGTAAAAAACTATTTTAAATGCTAAACAAGAAAATGTATTTAAAACTCTTAGGCCAATATTTAACATAAAGCCACCCATGCTCTAATCTCATCATTACTACAACTTAAGGTCTCAAATAAATGTGTAAGTGTAAGGAGATAAAAGACAACTTGCTGGCTGAAGTGACAGTTATAACAGACAACAGCTACTAAATAAATAAAAACTAAATGTTTTATCAGATTAAATTTAACTTAAAAGGCAGTAAGAGATCCATGAGAGGCTTTTAGGAGGAAAATACAAAGCAAGCTGAAGGGGGATTTGGAGTCTGATTACTGTATGTGTAGGAATAAAGGGATGATTAGGACGTCAGGAGGATGGCTGCACACTTTGTATACTCATGTCTGTCATGACCAGAGGATTAGCTGTGGGAATAAATGAACTATATCAGAAGTAATGCGAGGAGATTGTGTTGATATGGGACAGTGTCCACAGAGTGAGTTTCAGACCTGATGTCAGGCTATGGTGAAGGAATTGGCAGGTACTGCGTCGTTAGGTTTATATCAGGGGGAAATTGAACACGGAGGCCCTAATTGCCCTATTCTGCCACTAGGGTATGGCTTAGACAAGCCACTTAGAGTTGCATACCCTGTTTCCACATTTATAAGTACGAGGATGTGTGTTACACAGGACCTCAAAGGTTCTTTGCAACTGCAAAATTGTACAGCAATCCTTTGCCTCCACAGTGGAAATTTGCCATTTTACTTCAAATTTTCTACACGTATGGGGTGTGAGAAATACTCATTTCAAAAACAATATACAAAAATTACCATTCTAGAAATAAACACAGGTAATGTTGACATTCTGTGTTTTTGCTTCTCTTCAGAAGCATCTACAACACAACTCACCTTGAGGCAAGAAAGTTTTGTGATGATCGAAGCACACATTTAAAAAAATTTGCTTCCCTCCAGTTGGAAAGCCCTTTTTATGTTTGAGTCCTTTTCATTTTTATTTCAAATGACAGGTCTTGCAGGAGTCAATATCTGTGTCTGAAGGTAGCTGGATCAAGATTTAGTTTACAGGATATTTTTACCAAAGCAGCTACTGCTGTGTAACACAGGAGCAAGAAGTTCAGTAGTACATGCATTTACAAAAGCTGGAAAATTGTAATCACAGCGTGATTTTGAGACAACATTATATCATCACTTTCTAAAGTGGTTTGGGTTAAAGTCTGAATGATGGTGGTGGAGAAGGGGCCTGCAGGGAGGGGATTCATATGGTGTTGCTTTGTGGACAGAGAAACATATTCTTCATTTTTTGTGATACACAATCACAGATGCTCAAAATTTATTCATTTATTCTTCTGAGACAAGAAAGAAGTCACCAAAGGAAATCAACAACTTGCCCTCCTCACACCTGGAGAGCACAGAGACCTGTCCCTTGTGACTTTGGTTTAAGGAGAACACCTCTTCAGGAAAACGTATTACCGCAATGCCCCCCTCCATGTAATCCTGGACCTTTAATTTTATAAGAGATTTTTCGGGCGGCATGCAGAGCTGCCCCGGTGACTTCAGCCGTGCCTCCCGAGGGAGGTGGGAGGAGACCACAGATACTGTGTAGCACGTAAATCTCTAACAGCAGCTCTGCATCAGAGCATCACTTTATTGTGTCTAGTAAGACTTGTTCTGATACATGTCAGAGGGTGCTAGAAAATACTCAGTCTGCAGAGTTCAACATATTGAATAATCACTATTGCAAATTAGCTTGTGATGTTCCTACTGGTGTATTAAATTCATATGGATGAATATATGTGTGTGTATACATGGCTGAGATGGTTCTCCCCACACGGGGTCACTTTACTCAGATAGGCTCGAGCTGGGATTGGCCCTCCAGCTCTTTTTCATTGTCTTTAGTCATTGCTTGTACCTCCTCCCGCTCCAAAACCGTGGTCCTTTCCCTGCCAACTGTTCCTAGAGGCCTAGAATGGTCTTCGCAACATACGTGGTCTGCCAAGACCTGGACCACATTCACTCTCCAAGGTGCTCATGGAGATGCAGGGCCCTCCATGGAACAACCTGCTTTTATCTAGAACAGTGATTCTCAACCTTCCTAATGCTGTGGCCCTTGAATACAGTCCCTGTGGGTCACGACCCACCCGTTGAGAACTGCTGAGCTAGAATCTTCCTCCTGCCTAGAGGGACTTCTCATCTTACCATTAAGAATGAGAGTCCTTACTGCTGAGAGCTAGCACAAATAGTACAGCTAGAACTTGGAGAGAAACATGGGTCTTGACAATGGACAGTTAGAATTTCTTTGTTGGAGATGTAGTGTCAATAACACCAGAATTACTGTTTCAGGGTACAATGAATAAAAAAGACAGCCCTGGATTTGCCTTGGGAACAAAAGACATCCTTAATGTAATTTCTGTGCTGGAAATAACTTTTTTGCTCAGGCAAAAGACATACAAACTCACATGGGGAGGAAATACATCTGTAATTGAGGAGACAGTGCCCTAGATAATGTCATAATTTTAAATCATGATTTGTTTTCTTGTATGTCCTCATTTGTCTCAGTTCTTTTTTAGTCTAATTTAATAATATTATGGCAGTTACTGAAGAAAACCTTTACTTTTCTGCTAGTTTATCAAAGTACTTGAAAAAATTTTATACATAGTATATTAATCAAGAGATTTTTATAACATTTAACATAATCTTGTAAAAGAAGATGGAAATTATTTGTAACCTATATTATTATTGTATTAAATAACGGATAGTTCAGTAGTGTATTTATCATGTTTGAGAATTTTTGGCAAGCTGTTGGGAATACTCAAGGAAGGGAATGTATTTTTAGGAGGAATCTTATACCTCCTACATAGAAATGAGCCGTTTACCGAAACATCTATGCAACAAAATGTTTCTGAATGTGTACTATACACTTCATATAAACCTCTTTTCTTTTGTATCTCTATTTCAGAGGCAGGCTTTGCTTTGAGCAAAAAGCTCGTGTTTGTTTTCACAGATCTTTTATAAGTAAGCAGTGTTTTGTTTGTGATAAAGGACATAAAAATACAAAAACATTAAGCACACATAAATAAGGCCTTTGTAATCTGAGCTATGCTACCGGACAAGTGAAAGGAATGTTGTCACATGGCCTGTAGACTGTGTCCAGCCGAGGAAGATAGTTTATAACCAAAGGAATAAGAGAAGACAGACTGAGTTCAATCTAAGTGATAAATACAGCATGGTCTAACAATTCCATTATTTTAAGAGATTGGAAAAAAGCTGAAATTTTCAGCAAAAAAAATTATAAATTTGGCAGCCAATTCTGATTTCTCAGCCCCCCTCAGCTATTTTTTTAAACTCTGCCTGAATTTCTAGTGATGTAAATGTCCATATGAGGTTGCCCTTGGGGATGGTCGTACTATTGACCTTCAAAAATGTTACTTTCTGGCATTTCTTCTCACATAGCGTTGTATTAAAGATGAGTTCATTCATCCTTCTTCCCCTGCCCTTGCTATTTTCCCTTCCTGTTCCCATTTCCCTCCCCTCTGGGCATGGAGACGCGCAAACATGGGTGGCTGGTATCTGAACATGCCTGGGGATGAAGAAAGTGGGAAACGAGCAGAGGTCCTGGGCTGTGTGCTCAGCAGCCAAGGAAGCAGGGGAGAGGGAGTTGAGGGGAAGAGATGGATACAGAGACTGAATCAGAGTGGTTATGATATTTGTTACGCTGAACAAGTGACTGAATAAACAATAAGCAAGTAATAATTTCAGCTGTCGCTGGCTTGGATGGCGGTGTTGCATCCGTGTTGAGTCCTGGTTGGGAGAGTTGTACAGTGTCATCTAGAAAGGAATCCTTGCTTAGGGGATGGTACATAATGTACATACTGAAGAATTTAGGGTTAATGTGCCATCCTGTCAGAAAGACACACACACACACAAATGCATGCATATGTTAGGCGAAGAAAGCAAATGAGGCAAAATGTTAATAATTAGGGATTCTGGATGAAGGAGAAATGGGTAGTCTTTGTACCATTATTGAAACTTTTCGGTTCGAATATATTTTACATTTAAAAAACTAAACCAGTAATTCCTTCATGGATCATCTACTGAATACCTTGTATATAAAATAGAATGAACTTATATAAAATGTCCAAACACTGTAAATGTTTACTTGTCATTCTCCCAAGTGCACGGTAACTGTTGTTGGCAGGTGGATGAGTTTCTTCCTTAGTGAGATTGGGGCGCCAAAGTCCTCCCACCGTGCAGCGCCACCGCTGTCTACGGGGAGGCATCCATTGCTAGTTTGAAGGGGCAAACTTTATATCCTCTCTCACTCTGAAAACTGGCCACAATTAATTCACAAGAGACTGGAAATGTAGTATATAGACATGTGCCCTGACAAAGAACCAGGAACAGATTTTAATGGCAAACTCTGATACAACCTGTAATCAAGCACTGTGTGGGGATAGGTGCTAACCAGACGGAGATCATCCTCCCTTCAGCAAACAGAAACTGAACACAAACCTTTTACTTGGTTGAACCTGAGCTAGCTGATGGGGTTACAGAAATTTGATAAGACAATTTAATTTCTTTCAACGAGCTCACAAAAATGAATGTGTGGAATATAATCATACCCACAGAGGGTTTGCACCACTTAAATAAAATGAAATAATCCTTTGAGTTCAACTTAGCAATACGTTTGTGTGGGATGGTTAAAGGTAATCTTTGACTGTTACTGTGTCAAGGACAGGAAGAAGATATTTTGGGTTGAGGAGTAAATAATTATAGTTAAAAAAGAGTTCTCAGTTTTTCAGTCTTACCTATTTCTATTTAATTACATGTATACTTGCTAACATTCAAGGTATAAAGACCGTGATTGCAACTATGACAAGAAGAAAACATGTTAATAAAGCAAATGCTACATTTTCGCAACCAGCTAATCATGTTCACAGGTGTTTTATGGAAGGGTCATTGACATTGATCCGGCCAAGTAGGTCATCACAGCCAAAGTGTGAAGTCCATCTGTGTTGCAGTTTTTCTCATCCACACTTATCCATATGCTCCTTAGATTTTTATCAGTGAATGCATTTTGAAGGTCAGAGACCTACTTGGATAGATCATTACCTTTTAACAAAACTATATGCTATTTTCACTGAAATATACTGTATTTAGATGTTCCCCCACTGGGAATTTTTTCAAATTTATGTATTGCTAGTATCTTACCTTAGTCTTGGCTTCTTGGAAATAGTTCTCTCTTCCCAGTGACTGACACCACAGAGCACTGGAAGGCCTTACGGGTGTTAGGGTCCGAATTTTCTTTTGTTTATTGTGTCTCAGTTATCTTTTCTCTGCCATTCCTCTTTGGCTTCTTTATAGGAACCTAAAGTATTATTTTGGTATGTATGATTTATTTATGAAAAAAATCAGTGGAAATATTGACTATAGCTTATCCCTTCCCTTTTAAGAGACTTAATTTTAAGCTCCACTTTATTCAGACATTTTGTTGTCATGTAAGTGAGATCTTCTGAATTCATAGTTTTTGGTTTCTACCAGAGCATACAACATTGTGACTTCATATGTAGATAAAAAGACCTTTAAAATTATTTAATATGTGGCCAGGTGCGGTGGCTCACGCCTGAGCTCACTGGTTCCAGAATAGCCTGAGCCAGAGCGAGATCCCATCTCTAAAAATAGCTGGGTATTGTGGTGGGCGCCTGTAGTCCCAGCTACTCAGGAGGCTGAGGCAAGAGAATCGCTTAAGCCAGGAGTTTGAGTTGCTGTGAGCCATGGCACTCTACTAAGGGTGATAAAGTGAGACTCTGACTCAAAAAAAAAAAAAAAAAAGATTTAACATGAGCTAGGTGTGAAGGCACTCACTTGTGGTCCCGGTTACTCATAAGGTTGAGGTGGGAGGATCCCTTGAACCCAGGAGTTCAAGACCAGCCTTGGTTAATTAGTGGGACCTCAGCTAAAAAAAAAAAAAAAAAAAAAAAAAAAAATTAAACAAAACAAAATCAAGAACAAAAGATATTAATATGAAGTGTATTATCTAACATTCATGTGACAGCCTTGCAATCTATTGTCTGGCTCTGCTAAAATCTTTTTACCCACTTATCCTGTTTTTCTTTCCATTTAAAATAATAATGATTTTTTTTAATTGCAATTACACACAGACTCATCCCCACACACAGTGAACAACTGGGCAAACCGTTAGTCCTACAGTTAGAGTATGGTATTAAATAATGTCTCAGTAGAGAGACATTGAGACGTAGTAACATGGAATTTAAGTCCCAAATCTGCTAACTGCTGCAATGCCTATGGGCAGATCAGTTTACTTGTAGTCTGGTCTCAGTTTCCTTGTTAATGGTATGCCGTATCTCTGTTTTGGAACAGTAAAGTTTTTCTATAAATTTTCATATTGTAAGTAATGTTTTGATGAACATCCTTAATTGAAATCTTGGTTACATCTTTATCAATTCCTTCAACATGATTGGAGAAATAAATATTGGAGATGCCGATCTCCCATTAAAAATATTGAAAACCTCTGATGCTCAATGAGTGAATTAGACTTAGTATTTATCATTCTTTAAATTTCTTCACTTTCTTGCTTTTATGACAGTTTACTAAACAAATGCATGTCAGGTAATTAAGAAGTTAGCAGAATTTTATAAAATCCTGTAACTATTTAATCCTTTAATGCTAATGCAGCCAGCTGCTTCTATAGAAATAGTTTTGGAATTACAAACAGTAGCACATAATCTCTGTGACCTTATTCTGGTTATTTACTTTTTTTAAATCTCATGTATGTTAAGGGGTCATATTGCATCTAATTTGTGTACATGTTTATGTACACATATAATAGGGTGGTTCTTGAGAGAGCCCAATGGAAACATATGTAAAAGTACTTTCAAAGGAGTAGGTCATTCTCTATTTTCATTACTATTATCAACTTTGGAAATTAAATTTTTAAATTCATTTAATGATGTTTGTCTTCAGCTTTAGGTTGTATTGATTTTCCTCTGATACTTTTAAAGATTAATTAATAAGACATTTCTCCTAATAAATAAATAGACCATTGTATTTTAATCAGACAGATTAATATTTTGTGATAGCTTCAGCCATAGTAAAAGTTTGAAGCTCTCCACTGAGGACAGAGCCCTGTATTAAAAGAAATACAGTGAACAATGGACTTGCATGAAACCTCTCCAGAAAACTTTCATCTCTAAGAGGGGCTAGTTTTAAGAAAAACATGACTTTGTTTTTCATGAGTATTTCAAAATAAACCTAGCTCATATGGTATGGTTTTAAACAGAGGAAAGAAAAAAAACCATCTGAGAATCCCTGGAATTCTGATGAAAGTATTACTTGGCATTTTATGTCACCTTCTGGGTGCATTTGATTGACAGAAATAATGTGATGCTGGAGGTGTTGCAGGACTAGAAGGTGAAAAGTAGAGAATTAAAAACCTAAGTAACATTATCTGTGAAGTCAATCCTATTGTGTTGCTTGAGTTTTACATTCTCTTCCCATGCTATATCAAAAGAATAAAACTTGGGGGGGCACTTGTGGCTCAAGGGAGTAGGGCACTGGCCCCATATGCCAGAGGTGGTGGGTTCAAACCCAGCCCCGGCCAAAAACTGCAAAAAAAAAAAAAAAGGAATAAACCTTGCTTAATAAATACTGATCATCCCCAGCCTTATTTCTAAAATAGACTTCCTTTAAAGTTAAATGTATGCATCTAGGCTAAGATGGGTGAGGAACCATTCAGATATTTTAAGTAAAATACAGTAGAACCTCTGTAAGTTGACCACCCAAAGGACCGTAGCAAGCTGATCAACATACAGAGGTGGTCCACACAAGGAACGAGGCCCACTGCACTAGCACGTCCAAGTGGTACTTGCCCACTCTATGAAAATTAGGTCAACTTGAGGACATGGTTAACTATGGGGGTTCTACTGTATATTATTAAGAAAAGGAAAATGATTGGATCTTTACATTTTATAGTTAAGTAAAATACTATCAGTTTTAAATGAGTTTCTAAGATTTGCTCAGTTTCTACTACCTTGGGAAGGAACAACCTTTAATAAATTTTAATAGATATCTCTTTATGTACACGGCCCTGTTACGTTTGAGATATAACACCAGAGCTTTTTATAAATGCGTATTAAATTCCTAACAGTTTTGAGAAGCTTCAAAAATGCAAGTAGAGTTTCCAGATGGCTGCAGAAACGCCAGTCTTGGTGTTGGAAGGGACCACTCTAGCCCTCATCTTCAGACTCATCTTTCTTTGAGTGATTGACTTGCCCAAGGTCACAAAACTAGAAAGTGGCAAGATGGGCACTAGCATAAGTGTCACTTTCCCTGGGGCTGCTGTCTCCTCATTATGAAGCCTTCTATGTTTGAAAGTATTAAAGACCCTCTGTGATGGAGACGTCCCCTTTCTTGATCTGTTTTATATTTACAGGAAATGGAGATCCAAAATCCACAGTCCTCCTTCTCAATCCACCTCAGAAGGAACATGTTTTTCTTTTTTAATTTGTGGTCAGCCTCTTCCTTTTACCTGAAACATGCTTGATAGTGATGGCAGCCATTATAAATATTCCCTTTCACTCCAAAACAACGTTTCTCTGTTGATTAGGAAAAATATTACGTGTTAACCAAGTGTGCAAACATTCTTTTCAACAAAAACTTTCAAGCTTTCTTTCTCTCCCCTTAATAGCAAAATGTGAACTCTGTGGTCCTGTGTTCTCCTACTTGAAGTCTGTTTATTCACAGGTGAAGAAAGCATTGCAAATAATATTTCATTTGGACTGCTTATTCATGATGACAAAAAGGTCCCCAGGAATAAATATCTGCTTGCCCATTTGTCTGTCTGCCTCGTCATCCATTGCTTGAGCTGATAATTATTGACCACTACTGGGCTGTCCTCAGATTTTTTTTTTGTCATTCTGCTGTGGGGAAATTGAGGAGAAGCCACCACATACCCCTTTCTCCTTTTGTTCTTCACCCTTCTTAGTATATTTTCTGCCATCTTCTCTAGCACACTCCCTGTTGTACTTCAGGTTTTTTACTGTCTAAAGTTATTTCTGCAGCATAGATCATCCTCTAAACAGATTGTATCAAGTGTTTAAATACAGATACTGAAAATGGGAATGTCTCATATAAATAACATGAGACATATTATTCTCTAGACAAGTATTAAAAAAAAATGTGTCTTAAGATGTTCACCCTGGTAAAAGGCCCATGATTGTATACTCAATGAGTTTCTTCATATGATTCATAACCTAGAGTTAGAATATGATCTCATAAGCATCCAATTAGCCATCAGATATATAAGATTCAATGAAAAATATTACGTTTTGATTCGTCAAAAGAATTTTTTAATTTTTATAAAGACTATTGTGGCTACAGATAATGAAATGTTTAAATTTTATTTTTCATCCCACAAGTGAACAAAAAATGATTAATCATTTTTCCTACCATGTAGCCTTAACTCTACTTAAATCTGGACTCAAGAGAATGGACGATATCTTTTCGACCCTTCAAAAGCCATGTCTGTATCTGAATGCTAAAACTAAATATGAAACCAAGTTGTTTTGACTTGTCAGTGGCCCATTCACTTTGTAAGTACCAAAAGGCAATGATTGTCTAGCTCAGTAAGATGGTTTGACTCATCAAAAATCTAATTGTAAACACGAAGATGAGGTGTCTGTTTTCTCAAGTCATCTCTGTAAAAAAGTAAAATAGGAGACTGTAAGTATGAGCTTATAAATGCATTACAGACCCAATCTGTTAGTCTTTCCCCTTTCCTCATGAAATGCTTCAAATATCTGGAAACTGGAACTACTCTTCTCATTTTAAAAAATATTTCTTAAAATTCTGTTGATAACTGGGGAAAGCATGATGTTTTTCTTACCTGATTCTTCCAATAGCAAAAGGATGGGACCGTCAAGTAGACTTAGAAGATAAGCAATAATTTAACTACTGGTGGCAGTTAGAACTTTAAGGAATAAAATACTTTGAGAAAAATTTACATTTAAAGCATCAGTATAACAAAACGTATTTGCTTCTGCATGCAAAAGCAACCAATTTCATATGGGCACTATATTCATGAAAGAATAACCATCTGGCCCTTCCCCTATTGCGCTAGAGAGAGCTAGAAGTAAGAGTACTTTTCTAAGTATAAAGAAAATTTTTTAAAATGTAAGTGCTGGTTTAGCTGAAGCAAGGCATTTTCAATTGGTAATTATTTTTCAAAATTAAAACAAGTTCAACATGTAGGTCATTAACCTTGGATATGTTCTTCACTGTCGAGATTATTAACCATCTGTTCTTAAATCTAAAGATTTTTTTTCTTTTCTAGATCACCCTCATTCTCACATAATTTCATCACATTTAAAGGCATAAAAACTGTAAAAGTAACACCTTCCACCTTATTTTTAACGAAGAATTCCTAATGAAACACTGCCCTCTGAGACAGAGAGAGATACCAAATGCCATTAATGATACTTGTTTTTATGCCAGTTCTAAGTGGTTTCTGGCTATGTATGTAAAATACATCTGGAAGAAAAATGGCAAACGTCAGGTGTTTAGCTAAGTCTGCTTTGATAGTTATGTTATATAAAATAAATGTTAAGAAATATTTTACTTTGGTATTTTTATTTAAAAAGAAGTTATAAAACTTTAATGTTTTAAAAATATCTGGGCCCAGTAAATAGTCCTAAAGTAAAGAGAAGTTGGATGCCATTGCTGTTACATAAAATACTACAGATTGTTTCATTATAGAGTCATTTCACTGACAGTATAAGAACAGGATCTTTGTTCAGGAGTGAATATGGGCTGTAGTCAGGATTCTGCCTTTAGCTGGATACATAATTTTCTTTTTCCTTGAATTATGTAGAACGGTCTGAGATATCTGAATGGTCTGATATCTGCCTTTTCTGTGACCACAGCTTGTGTTCCAATGCAACTAGTAGGCTTAGAGATACTCTCACTGTGTGTGAAAGAGCCACACCTCTGTGTGACGCTCTGGGTCTATCAAGGCTTTGTCTTTATGAACAGAATTCCAATTGGAAAGTCATAAGACTTCCAGTTGCATTTTTACATGTTAGTAAAATATATTTCACACTTAGAAGATATTATTTATGCAAACCTTGTTACAAATAACTATGATTAGTCAATCAACTGATTTGTAGTAGATTTTTATATTTTAGATAAGGGCATATGTGTGGCCCTATTCATGACACCTTCTCTGTAAAGTGAAATTCAATGGAGCAGTTCCTTATTGGGCCTCCACTCAATTGACCTCATCTTTAGCGTCTGTTATCTTTCTGTTTGTGTTTGGCCTGTGGGTGTACCTTTCTTAACATAGCAGCGAAAAAAGAAATCCAGCCCAGAAGTATAACATAGGTCAGAAAAAATGTGGCTCCAGAGGTTTACATTGGGCATTGGGAATTGCAAAGCATGTGGCCACAGGAAGAGAATTCTGTGACAGGTCTTCAGGTCTTAGGAGTCCAATAGAAAACACACACACACACACACACACACACACACACACACATACACACACACACACACATACCTGTGAGGCCTGGAGGGAGGTCCCCAAAAAACATCCTGAAGGGTCGCCAGGGAGGGGAAGTCTGTTCCCACAGGAACATGGCGCAGACCTTGGCTCCGTGAGGATGGGTTCTTGGCATTGAAGAGAAGGAATCAAAGTAGGACCCCAGCTATGCAAATTGAAGCACCTGGGCAGGAGAACTAGGTCTCTGGATTATATACATAAAAACACCCCTCTCACAGCATCTTGCATGCCATGCGGGGGTTTACATGTGTTGTGAGACACAGATATCGAGGAGATGATTCTGTACATCAGCTTGCCCCATTAACCTCTAAGCAGACTGACATTAAGGGAGACCTGGGTAAAAGGCAGGTGCCCAGTGGTCAGTCCTCAGACACTTCCAAGGTGAGCCTAACAGAAGTGTAACTTGGTATCTGTTGTGTCCGTGACTTCTGGGGAGAAGTGAATTAAGGCCCATTATGGACAGAGAAAACAGGGCAGAGACCTATTACAGAGCTATCTTAGCATCTGAAGCTGCTAACATACCTAGAGTCTTAAGTCTGGTGTTTCTTAATGTGAGAGGTGGTAAGCATCGGGGGAAATAAGGATAGTTACTTGTTTGGGTTCTAACTAATCTCACAGCAGTTTGGGACTCCAAACATTAAATTGCTGAGTTTGTTTTTTATTTACATTTTAGTCCTTTTATCTCTAATTTTTAAAACTAGTTTACAAGATCCACATAGGTCACAGCAAGTTTATCAGTACATGTTTCTTGACAACTGATATTTTTTTGCCTCCCAGTTTCTCTGTGATTTCCATACCCACTTAACCACTCAGCCTTACGCAACCCATTCACAGAACATTTGTGCATGTCATGGGCATATACTCTAGGAGCTGTAAACACAAAGGTGAGTAGAGGTCATAGTGCTTCATTCACAGAATCGTAGTTCAATGGGATACGTACAGGAATGAAGTAGGTATAAAGTGATATAAGGGCACAGAATCAAGAGATGAACTCTGAATGGGAAGATTGTGTGAGGCTTCCCAGAAGTACTGTCTGAACTTCAGCAACAGCAAAGGGCTTCTACCGAGACTGTTCTTGCCATGTGGCTCTCTCCTTTGTCTTCCTTCTCTCAACCAACACTTCCCTATACTTCCCCACATTTCCTGGACATGTTGTGCCCTCTGATAAGTCTGCCACAATCCTCCCATTCTGGCCTAGACACTTTTCCTCCTTCTCTTATGGCAGCTGTGCACACTTCCATCACTGTCCTAGCTAGACTGTTTATAATGATCTGCTCGTCTCTCTCTAAACTATGTACTCATCTCACTGACAGCAATGACTGTTGAACTCACCTTTATATCTTCAACACCAGGCTGACAGTAACAGCATGTCAGAGGTGAAGCTGGAAAGATGGTTGTGCCATGTAGTGAATGCCTCCCTATGTTATGCTGGCTTGAATTCCATCGCCAGTGAGAAATGTGGATACTTGGACAGTTTTTAGCAGGGGACTAGTGAAATCATTTGGATTTTAGAAAGGAAAGTCTAATGACGTGCATACAATTAAGACAATATTTTAGGGATAGGAATTTCACTTAAGAATTTAAGCACAAAACGAGAGATCAACAAAGATCTGAACCACATTGCAAATGTGAAAATAGAGGGAAAAAGTTTACAATTTGGGTGTGAGAGCATGAGGCAGAGAGGTGTGAAGAAAATGACTAAGTGTGGATCTGTTTCTCAGGAGTGAATAAAAATTAGAGTATTGGAGCTAATCAGGTCTAATACTTACTGTTACAGTTTGGATGTTTACTCCTCCAAATCTTATGTTGAAATTTATCCCCATTGTTGGAGGTGGGGCCTAATGGGAGGTGTGTGGTTGTGAGCATGGATCCCTCATGAATAACAGGGCAAGGCCCTCCCTGAGACAGGAGGTGAGTAAACTCCATTAGTTCCTGTGAGTGCAAGCTGGTGGTGAAAAACACCCTGTCATCTCTGCACCTCCCCCTTGCTTCCTTTCTTGCCATGTGATCTCTGCACACACAGGCTCCCCGTCCCCACCTGCCAGGAGTGGAAACAGCCTGAGGCTTTCACCAGATGCCTACTCTTCCAGCCAGCAGAACTGTGCACCAAATAAAACTCTTCTCTTTACAAATTGCCCAGTCTCAGGGATTCCTTTATAGCAACACAGACTACAATGCTCATTTTTAAACAAAGCTAAATGCTTGCAACTTATCATTGCAGCTGTGCTGTGGACTGAAAATATGAAGCAATGTAAATGCTCTCAGTTCATCACCTCTTTCATCTTCTGACTTAACAAGGGAGCCCAGACCCATTGCCTCCAAATTCTGTTGTATCTGAGAGCAGCAAAAACAGATGAATTCTGCTTTCTCTCAGAATCATATAGGAAAAGCTTGTTGCCTTTCTATTTTATAATAATATGTTTAAGTATGGGTGAAACCTTTATCTATGTCTTAACAAATTTTTAGTGTGTCATTTGTCTTCATAAATTTTTCAAATAAATAGTTTCCCTAACCTGATCAATTTGACTCAGTAAAAGTATTTTCCCCCAAAACACATAAAAAAATGTTACAATAAATACATTTGGAAATAGCTAACTAATTTTTTAAAGTAGTTCAGTCACTTAAAAACTGATAGGATTATAAAAATACTTAAATACTTGTCTTCTTTGTACTGTATTTCTAATGATATTGTTTGCATAATTTTATATTTTTATGCTGATCTTTTCTCCAAACCTTGATGAAGCATACTTCTTTACCCTCCACCCCTAACCCACTCACCACCTGGCAATCCACATTCCTTTCTTAATGAACTCTGTAACTTTAAGGCTATTGGTTAATATAGTTATAAGGATATACATGAATTTCACTCTTAAGTAAAAGTTTTATTAGGTTTTTTTATGCCATAATACAAATATAAAATTAAATCTTAAGCCTATAGAATACTGTTAAAGGAAATTGTTTGAGGACTCTGACCTGTTTATTAAAATCTCCTTAACCATTCATTGGTAGATTAGGGACCACGGATAACAAGAATTAAGATGGTTACAGTAATCAGACGGTCAAAGGAACATGGAACTATGCATGATCTAGCATGATTTAGCAAAACATTCCTTATCTGTGCTAAACTATCATATTTTTTCTCCAACATTAAAACACAAAGAAGAAAACATGGGGCTCACTAGATGTTTATGGTTCTGGGCCCTCAGTAATACATATCTGAATAGTCAGAGTGCTCGAACCTCCTGGATGCAGGCCTGTCTTGAGGTTGCCTGCAGCATGTCTGGCCAAGATGGTAACAGAAGGTGAAACTTGCTATAGTCTCTCTGTCTTCAGACCACTTTTTTCAGGTTAATATCTCTATGTCTGAACCTGAAGGAAAAATGTTGGTCTTGCTGTTCTTTCTCCCTCACAACCTACCAGAAGTTATCCTGGAGGATGAGGACTTTTTTCCAGACTGCATCCATGTCTATTCTTCAAAGAATAGACAGAGTGAGTGAGTCAGACTCCTTTGAGTGAGTCAGACTCCTTTGTTTTCTTTTATTCAACAAGTATTTTTGAATTGTCAGTATTAGGTGCTACAGTACTAAGCTTACAGGTGTGTGTGTGTGTGTGTGTGTGTGTGTTTTAAAACAGGTCTGTCTCTTAAAGGTCACACTTTGACTAACAATACCTAAATGAGAATTTTTACAAGTGCAACTAATCAATCACCAAACATTTATTGAAGAGCTTTACTCAGCCAGGAACTGTATTGGCATTAGAAATTCAAAGATAAACAAGAGAAACCTCATGCTTAGAGAAACGTTTATGACAAATTCTGTAAGAGCAGTAGATTCAGGAATCTAGGTAGCACAGAAGCAGGATGAGTTCAATTAGGCACAAGATCTTGTCTTAGCTTGGTTTCATTCCCCTGAAAGCAGAGCCTGAAGTACAGGGCAGAAGGCAGGTGTTTTATGTGGGTGGCAATCCCAGGGGCAACATGACAAGTGAGGAGAAAAAGCCAATATAAAGGCATTTTATTGAGAGCAGAGGGGCCACCAGTCCTTGGTACCCTTTTAAGAGTTGTGCAGACAGATGACTTGAATTATTTTCCTGAAGGACGAAAGGAAGAAACATTTACCCATTTGCTCCTGTGTCCTACTGAGAGCTGGATATTTAACTCTGAAATCCTGCAGAGGCCTCCTCTAACCTTTGGCACTGGAGATGCTCTTAAGCAGAAAGCAGAAGGGCACAGCACACTTAAGGCAGGGTGCTGGCATGGAGTGAACGGAAGCCCTTAGGAACGGAGCGTGCAGCACTGGCTGGAATCTGAGGAGCTGGCAGGAAGCACTGGGAGCGGCACCGCTGATGTCCTTTACAGCTGATGGATCTTCCCACCCAGGTGAGAGAAGGCATGCTGGACAAACAGATTCACAAGGGCAAATGCGTGAGGGAAAGAGCTCATATTGATTGGAGAAAAAGCAAGAAGCGTGTTGCCTTCTTTCGCTCTGCCTAACAGTCGGTTAAATAGGGATATATGTGGAAGAGTGGTAGGAGTGCAGAAAAGGGTAGGCTTCTATTAGAGAGAGTAGGATTTATTCCCCTGATGAGAAGCTCCTGAAATACCTTCTAAAACTTGTATGTTAGAAGAACAAAATGGATCTCTGCAGCAAAACTAAATAGCCAGGAAGACCATTTCAATGACTAATGATGCAGATAAAAAAAAAAAAAAATGTCATCTTGAACCAAAGCATGAAGCCACTTAGGATATGTAACCAAAAAGATTTAACTGATAAAAGATAAAAGGAGAAAGAAGAAAAAAACTGTCATGTTTTGGTTTATTCTTTTTTTGTCCTTATCCCTTCTAAGTGTAGATAAACTCTAGAAATGCTTATACTAAACGATTCTGGATAGTCATACTTGTTTCTTTGATGAAACAAAGTCTTATTTATTTATAAATGCATAACCATATTCTGAAAACATGTTAGGAAAAACTTTAAAAGTAAAAAGAAGATTTTTCTGAAGGGGGAAAGAGCTGGTTTAATTCTCTGTGGGCAATATGCTTTGTGATTTGCTGTTGGTGTTGGTGTTCAGACTCACATTTTATTAGTTGGAAAATGATTTTCTTTCTAATCAATGCTATCATGAGCATTAGTTTTACTCTTTAGCTTTTCCAGTCTTGGAAATCTATGATTAATCCAAATAATCCTGTGTGGCAATTTTCTAAAAACACTTCTAAACATTCAATCCACACGGCCACTGTGTAGTAACACAAAGAAGAAAATGCCATTGAATTGGAGAAAAGTCTACAACTTATTCCCCTTTAAATGTAGTGTTAGCTCAAGAGAAAGGCAGCTATTTATATTTTTCAGAATCAAACTTCCCTCAATGAAAACAGAGTAAGAATAGTAACTGAAGTATTATTGCAACTGCAGTTAACTCTCAAACATAAAGGTCATCCTGATAAAAGCTTCTTGGCTACCATTGCCTTAATCTGAAAGTTGGCCTTCTTTGTAAGAGATGAAAGTAAACTAACTGAAAAGGATCTGTTGCAAATTTGGAATGTATTGAAATATATTAACGTGAAGCCACCTTCACATAAATAAGAGACAAGAAAGAGAAAAACAGACTTCTATCTCTAGAGGTTAGTCTTTGGTGAAACCTTAGGTCTCATAATCGCTGGCATAAATGAATCCCTGACCACTTCATGTAGAACAGTTGCCATTTGGAGATATGATATAAATATAAATATGTACTGTGTGCTAATTTAAAACAAACACAGAGAGAATTGCCTGGTGAGTCCCAGCAGAAGGTGGTGCAGTGATTCTTAGAGTTAATAAAGTATCATAGTTAAAAACACAGTCTGTTGAAAAGAAAGGGCATGCAAAAATGAGATGACTTTTTTATTCATATCAAAGAGGACTCTTTTAGGATTGTGAGAGAGACCTGGAATTAAGAAAAGACTGTCAGTTATAAATCAGACACTGACAAGTAAGATGTCAGATGAAATCCAAATGCCTCCATCACTTAATATTATTGAAATATTAGTATTTACTACTGGTACTGGCATATTTTACTAGTTAATTAGTATTTTGTTAGTCTCAATTTCTAGCTAAATTCCATAGTGAAATGGAAGACATACTACTGAAAAATTATTATTTACAGAACAAATTTTGCTTTTCTCTTGAAGAATGATATATGGACATCCCTTGTTAGCCATAGAAGTGGGTTCTAGGACCTCCCTTGAACACCAAAATCCTTGGATTCTAAAGTCCTTAATATACAATGGCTTAGTATTTGCATATAACTTATGCACGTCCTCCCATATACCATAAATCATTTCTGGATTACTTATAGTACTCAATGCAATGTAAATGTTATGTAAATAGTTGTTATCCTATGTCACTTAGGGAATAATAGCAAAGAGAGAAAGTCTGTATATGTTAAGTACAGACAGAATTTTCTTCTGAATACTTTTACTGTGGTTGATTGAATCCCCACATACTGGCTCTATGGATATGGAAAGCCTCCTGTATTGGTGTTGTAAGTAAAATAATGCTCCCTCCCTCTCTCCACCCCCCAATGCTGTCCATGCCCTAATCTCTGGAAACTGTAAATACTAGAGATGCCAAAAATCTATACATATTTTAAGAGATGGTATCTATGTATTACTTTTTGAAGTTGACTTGAATTATGGTAGAAATGTGTAGTATGATGTGTGCAGTATCTCTTATAATTGCAGAAGTCAAAGGAGACATATTCATTTGCTGTTATTGGTGTATATTGACTATTACAATTATAAAACAATTTTCCCTTTCTTTTAATGTGTATACATTTTGTCTCCCTGTGTATGTTATGTTATGGAAAAGGAAATGAAGTTTGCAGAGGGAATTAAGGCCTATTGTGAGATGAGGTGATTCCAGGATTATCAAGGTGGAGTCAATGTAATCACAAAGGTCCTTACCTGATGTGAGTCATAACACAAGTTTTGAGGTACTCAAAAATCAAGAAATGTAAAATCCTCACAGGCAGAAACAAATGAAGCCCTCCCAGCAACACTAGTAAGCTGAGCAAGTTGCAACTTACATAGGTGAATCAGAAAGGATGCTGTTGGCTGGGTTTCCTGGATGTGAAATAATGGACCATTACACAATTTGTCTCAAAACTTTCATAGTGACTCAGGTATAAAGAGACAGGACATTCAATATTTTCGTGATGTCCTTTGAGAAAGACTTGAATAGCTGTTGCTGGCTTTCAAGATGCAACAGGTCATATACCAAGAAAAGTGGGCAGCCTCAGGAAACTAGAAAAGATTAGGAAATAGATTGTCCCCAAGATCCTCCAGAAAAAACATGTTGATGCCTTGATATGATCCCAGTGAGACCCATTTTAGACTTCTGAAATCCAGAACCTTAAAAATAAATTTCTATTGCTTTAGGCGACTACTTTTTTTTGGTAATTTGTTAACAGCAGCAATAGTAAACTAATATAATTAGTTTTAAAATTATAAAAGAAAATTGAGTGGGCATGCTATTAAAAGATTTTATCAAAGTTTATAACAATTTTTTTTTTTTTTTTTACCAAATTAGATATGTAAAATTCATTACCACTTTGAAAACACACCTTTTTTCAGTAGGTACATAATAGATACAATATATTTTCATGAGGGGGCATGTGATAATTAGATACCGTCATATAACTAAATCAGGGTAATTGGGATATTCTGGGTTTTTTTTTTTTTTTTTTTTTTTACAGTTTTTGGCTGGGGCTGGGTTTGAACCCACCATCTCCAGCATATGGGGCCTGTGCCCTACTTCTTTGAGCCACAGGCACCGCCCTAATTGGGATATTCTTGCCTTAAATATTTATCATTTATTTATGCTAGAAACAGAATTATTCTCTTCTAGCTATTTTGAAATGTACAGTAGAATAATATTAACTTTGGCCACCTTAATGATCTATTGAACCCCAGGTCTTATTTCTTCTATTTAATTGTATATCTGTGTCCAGTAATCAGCCTCTCTCCATCCCCCTCTTTCTCCTACCTTTCCCAGCCACTGGTAAGCACAAGTCTATTCTTCATCTTCATGAGGTCCACTTATTAAGCTTCCTTATATGAGTGAGAACAGGCACTGTTCATTTTTATGCGCTTCACTTATTTCACTTAACATAATAACCTCCAGTTTCATTCATTGTGCTGCAAATGACAGGATTTTGTTCTTTTTCTGGCTAAATAATCTTCTCTAGTGTATATACACTACACTTTCTTTATCCATTCATCCATGATGAGCACTTAGGTTGATTCCACATTTTGCCTACTGTGAATAATGCTGCAATAAACATGGGAATGCAGATATAATAGTTGGGGATTATATAGTAGTTCTATTTTTAGTTTTTTAAGGAACCTCCATACTGTTTTCCACAGTACCATACTTATTTACATTTCCACCAACATTGTATGAGAGGTCCCTTTTCTCCATAAATCAACTTTCATCAGCATGAATGTTCTTTACAATTCCATAAAAAATTGGAAGCATCACATTTCCTGATTTGAAATTACATCACAAAGTTATAGTAATAACACAGTATGGTACTGACATAAAATCAGACACATAGACTAATGGAACAGAAATAAATTTAAATATATATAATCAACAAATTTTCAATAAGGATACCAAGAAGACACAGTGTGGACAGAATAATCTTTTTAGTAAATGGTGCAGTGAAAACTAGTGTTCCCACCTGAAAAAGGAGAGAAATTGGACCCTTTATACCATACACGAAAATCTAATGTAAACTGATAAAAGATCTAATTCAAAGACCTAAAACTATAAAACCATAAGAAATGGAAGAAAAGCTGCTTGACATTGGCCTTGACAATGACCTCTTGGATATCACACCAATAGCTCAGCTACAAAAGTGAGTATGAACAAGTAGGATACATCCAAGTACGAAGCTTCTGCATAGCAAGGGAGACAACCCACAGAATGAAAAGGTATTCTATGAACTTATTAAAAAAAAAAAAAAAAAAAAACATTTATAAACCATATATCTAATAAGCAGTTCCTATCTAAAATCTATAAAAGACGTCATAGAACTCTATAGTGAGAAAACATATAAACTAATTTAAAAATGTACAAAGGACCTGAAAAGATATTTCTTCAAAGATGACATAAAAATAGAATACCCATCAGATATATGAAAATGTACTCATCGTAACTGATCATTATGGAAATGCAGATCATAACCATTGAGTTATCTCCTCACACCTCTTGGGATAGCTGTTATCAAAAAGTAAAGAGTTGACAAATGTTGGTAAATATGGAATAGCAGAAAGGGAGCCCTTGTACATTTTTGGTGGGAATATAGATTGGTGCAGCCATTATTGAAAAAAATATGGAAGCTCCTAAAGCATACCCTGCTATATGACTCAGCAGGGTCATCTACTAATATATATATAACTATGTATATACTATACATATTAGTACATATATACTAATACCATACATATTGCAAGGTAACTGCATACAATTGCAAGGTAACTATATACATAGGTCAAAGAGTCAAAGGGTGGGTTACATTAAGTCATCTTTACGTAACAAACTAGTCAACACTTAGTGACTTATAACAACATTCTTTTTTTTATTGTTATTGTTGGGGATTCATTAAGGGTACAAAGAACCAGGTTACATTGATTGCATTTGTTAGGTAAAGTCCCTCTTATAATTGTGTCCTGCCCTCAAAAGGTGTGTCACACACTATGACCCCCCACCCTCTCCCTCCTTCCCTCTCTCTGCTATCCATTCTCATGCCCTTCCCTTCTTCCCTTTCTCTGCTCTCCCCATCCCCTACCTTCCATTGTGTACTAGGTAACTAATTATCCTCATATCAAAATTGAGTACATAGGATTCTTGCATCTCCACTTTAGTGATGCTTTACTAAGAACATGTGTTCCACTACCATCCAGTTTAATACAAAGGATGTAAAGTCTCCATCTTTTTAATGGCTGAATAGTAACATGGTATAAATATACCACAGCTTGTTAATCCATTCCTGGGTTGGTGGGCATTTAGGCTGTTTCCACATTTTGGCAATTGTAAATTGAGCTGTGATAAACAGTCTAGTGGGAGTGTCCTTATGGTAAATTTTTTTGTTTTTTTCCTTCTGGGTAGATACCCAGTAATGAGATTGCAAGATCAAATGGGAGGTGTAGCTTGAGTTCTTTGAGGGTTCACTATACTTCCTTGTAAAAAGGTTGCAAAGGTGGGTTTGCAGGCACACGAGCAGTGTAAAAATGTTCCCTTCTCTCCACATCCACACCAGCATCTGCAGTTTTGAGATTTTGTGATGTGGGCCATTCTTGCTGGGGTTAGATGATATCAGGGTGGTTTTGATTTGAATTTCTGTAATAATTAGGGACAATGAGTTTTTTTATATGTTTGTTAGCCATTCATCTGTCTTCTTTAGAGAAGGTTCTATTCATCTCTCTTACCCATTGATATATGGGATTGTTGGCTTTTCTTAAGTGGATTAATTTGGGTTCTCTGTAGATCCTAGTTATCAAGCTTTTGTCTGATTCAAAATATGCAAATATTTTTTCCCATTATGTAGGTTGTCTATTTGCTTTGGTTGTTGTCTTCTTAGCTGTACAGAAGCTTTTCAGTTTAATTAAGTTCCTTTTGTTTATTTTTGTTGTTGTTGCAATTGCCATGGAAGTCTTCTTCATAAAGTCTTTCCCCAGGCTGATATCTTCAAGTGTTTTTTGTATGCTTTCATTGAGAATTTTTATTGTTTCTTGCCTTAAATTTGGGTCTTTTGTCCATCTTGAATCAATTTTTGTGAGTGGGGAAAGGTGTGGGTCCAGTTTCAGTCTTTTACATGTGGATATCCTGTTCTCCCAAAACCATTTACTGAATAGGGAGTCTTTCCCCCAGTGTATGTTCTTGTTTGGTTTATCAAAGATTAGCTGGCTGTAAGATGTTGGTTTCATTTCTTGGTTTTCTATTTGATTCCAAATGTCTATGTCTCTATTTTTGTGCCAGTACCATCATGTTTTGACCACTATGACCTTGTAATACAGCCTAAAGTCTGGTGTGCTGAAGGTCCCAGCTTTGTTTTCATTGCTAAAAACTGCCTTAGCTATACAGGTTTTTTTCTGGTTCCATACAAAACAAAGAATTATTTTTTCCAAGTCTTGAAAGTACGAGGTTGGTATTTTAATAGGGATGACGTCAATGTAGATTGATGTAAACATCAGATCTCCCTGTAGATTGCTTTGGGAAGTATAGACATTTTAACAATGTTGATTCTTCCCAGCCATGAGCATGGTATGTTCTTCCATTTGTTAATATCCTCTGCTATTTCTTTTCTTAGGGTTTCATAATTTTCTTTATAGAGGTCCTTCACCTCTTTTGTTAGGTATATTCCTAGGTATTTTTTT
>CAUYPK010144768.1:0-23105 GCA_963574355.1 Loris lydekkerianus
TTTACATGGATGGAGCTGGAACATATTCTTCTTAGCAAAGTATCTCAGAAATGGAAGAAAAAGTATCCAATGTACTCAGCCCTACTATGAAGCTAAATTATAGCTTTCACATGAAGGCTATAACCCAACTATAGCACAAGACTATGAGGAAAGGGCCAAGGGAGGGGAAGGGAGGGGGGAGGTTTTGGTGGAGGGAGGGTAATGGTGGGGCCACATCTATGGTGCATCTTAGAATGGGTACAGGCGATTGCACTAATGTACACAGCTACGATTTAATGATTAAAAAAAAAAAAAAAAATCGATCTCAGAGTATGTGGAACTAGATTCAGGATCCAGTCCCCAGATGTGTTCGTTTTGTGACCTTGGACAGTCATGCTAAGATCTTTGCTATGGTTTGAATGTGTTTCCCTAACACCGTGTTTTAGAAAATCCCGGATGCAACAGTGTTGGGAGGTGGGCCCTGATGGGAGGTGTTCAGGGACTAATGCTGATTATAAAGGGCCTGGAGGTTTTGGGTCTAAAACTATGCTCTCTTCTCACCCTCCCTTGCCCTGCCACATGGCTTCAGCAGGGAGGCCCTCGCCAGGTGACAGCTCTTACTGTTGAACTTCCCAGCCTCCACAACTGTGAGGAAAATGCCCGTTCTTTATAAATTACCCACTCTGTGGTAGTCTGCTGAACAGCATAATGTAAACTGAGACATCCTTTAAACTCTTCATCCATCAAATAGGAATATTATAAAATACTTATTCCATGGGTTTTCTTCAGAGATTTTAATGGGATAATGCATAAAATTGGTGCACTGTCGAGGGCCAGAAACTCAATAGATATCCTCTTTTTTCAAAAGACCATAGCTATTTAAAAAGTAGAGCATTATTGAACTAAAAGAAAATAAAGTAAGTACTGATGCCCAAAGCCCTTGCTAGGTTCTTTGAGGAAGAGCTCTATTGCAAATTATTTTCTAGTTAGCTTTTTGGGAACCTATCAACTTACACAGAAAATTCATCCATTACAAGAAATCTGGAAAATGGAGAATTTCACATGCTAAAAATAAAAAGTCTTCCAGACAATGTTAACCTGGACAGCTATCATATTGTTTCACTTTGGTCTTGTCCTCCAACATTAGGTTCAAATGAAAATAACCAAACTTGTTTAAAATCTCCCACTGTTCATTGACTCAAGTGTGTGAAGTCCTCACCGAGGTGCTATGGGCAGGAAAGGGGAAGTGTCTGCCTCCCAGTCCCTGCCCACATCTTCCCTGACCCCAGGTAGTCACCAAGGGTCAGCACAGATGAGTTGTAGGGTCGGGAACCGAGAGGAGCTATCTGAAACAGTCCTTCAGTAGCTAAGCTGAGTGGGGTTTTCTTTTTCAAAAGTGAAGAACAGCAAGACCCAACTATGTAGGTCCTCTGCTTCAAATGTGACAATGAAAACTTCCTCTCCTCCTGGTAAAGCTCTTCTCCCTTAAAAAGAGGACAGTGTCCTCCCCAGGACTGTATGGACCTCAGATGCTTCTAAATGAAACAGCCCTGGACAGAGCCACCCCAGCTGCCTGCCCCAACACAGACTCGAGAAACAGCTATACAGGCAAAATAAATTGGGAAATTAAATGGGCAGAAATCTGACTTATGGAGGATCTTTATAGACTTTATAAAGGAGAGTGCTGAAAAGTCAAAAGTGCCTGGAGTGATAATCCACACTGATATAATTTTCTCAAAAAATATTACACTCACCTCCTTTTGCCTATATAAACCCACATCTGATCTCCCAGTGGCCTGGAATTTATGAAAAAAGATATAAAAATACTTGTCTGCTTGAGGAAGAGCTCCTTTCCACTACCTTGCCCATTCTGCTGAGAGAGACTTAGTGGAAAACGTAGAAAAATGGGGTAAACAAGTAAAACCAGCTCCATCCGGCTGTTGGCCAGAATGCCCCGTGTGCTGGTGTGCATGTGTGATCTACTAGCCTGTAAATTCCTGACTACACAGGCCGTGACTTCCATTTCTGCCGCACCCCCTGCATAGTACATAGTACAATAGCCTGCATGAAATTAGTAGTCAGAAAACATTGCCACATCTACCTCAAAGAACCCAGAATCATATATATTATTTTAACCTATAAGCTCAGATATTCCACATTTATTTGGCTCTCTCCTGAAACACGCATACGGTACATTCACACATCTGTGTAGACAGATGACTCCACCTTCACTGAGGATGGGGAGACACTGAAACCTCCGGTGTCTGAGGACCCATGGCCTGAAGTGGGGCGATTTCTCCTTCCAGCATCTCCTACAGCAAGTGTCTCCAAAGCCTTTCCCACAAGGACTGCCAGAGCTGGACAGGGATTAGGCAGGCTTCCACTGTTCAGCCACAGAGGAGTGAGTGTCGGGTTTCATTTTTACTGTGCATTGGATCAGCCTTCACTGTGTTAGTTGATAATTGTACTGTGAGGAGAAAGGACGTGGAGAAACGCATTTATGTTGTCTGTGTATGTGCACACAATGTGCCCACAAACCCAGCTGAAGTGTATAAGGAAAATTCATGTAGATGTCATTTGCAAAGGCTGGAAATATTCATACGTGTACATTATTATTATTGTCATTTAAAGTTAAAATATTCTTTCTGCCTTTTAAGGGTTCTTTCTCTTTTTTTAATAGTTTCACCACATTTCCCAGCTTTCTTTGCAGTCACATGACTGTGTAGGTTTAGTGAGACACACTTTTTAGCTCTGGCCCTCAAGCCTTCCTGTGGTGATCCTCTATGCTTTCTCTTTCTCCTGCCCACTGGCTACTGCACAGGGGCCAGGGGATGGTGCAGAGGCCCTAGGCCACTGCTACTCAGTTAGGGACATCTTTGCCCACAGGGGATATTTGGCGATGACTGCAGACATTTTGATTGTCACAGCTGGGTGGGATACTATTGGCATCTACTGGCTAGAGACCAGGGACGCTGCTAAACACCTTAGTGTGCAGAGGAAGGCTCCACAGCAGTGATGTGTCCAGCCTAAGACAGCCTGCCCTAGGCAATGGCTGACCTTCTAACTGCAAAGAGCCTGGATCCCTGAGTGACCCTGTGGAGCAGCCACCTTTCTGCCCTCACCAACCCACATCTCCACTAAATTATCACTTAATCATCCCCAAGCCTATGTAAAAATGTGATAAATAAGCCACAGTATTAAAACCCTAGATTTTAAAATCGTTTAAGACAATTGGGCTACACTGACTAACAAGTATAGTAGGAAAGGCAAACAGTGTAATGGACAACTTAGAGATGTTTCCAGGTAACAAAGTACAGGAAAAGATGAGGAAAATGTGTTTTATTTTGTTTTACTTGTTCTTGAGGCTGTATCATCATTGATGTGGTCCCCAAAGAAAAGAGTCCTTTAGGTACACTCACCCAGAAACTCTGGTACAATTAAACAACCAGGCCCTTCAGAGCACCTGGAGCAAAGTGGCTAGGAAGCCCTCGCACTGCCCAGCCCCGTGCCCCTCCTCCACTGAGCTATGAATGCCGGGATCCATCCAACAGCCCTGGAAGCACAAGGAACTCACACAGGGCACCAAAGCCAAAAGTGTGAGGATGACACATGTTCGGGGGGACACAGAAACTGGGCTCCAGCTCCTACTGATCTGCTTTGGAGCCTTCTGTGCTTGTGGTTTCATTTTTCTAACTGCTCACACCAAGCCTCGCTGGTAACTTTCTCAACTTTTATCTTGACCTGACTAAACTCTCTTACATTTGTGGAATACCCAGAATGTTTTGTGGAGAATTGAGGCTCTAAGTAAAGACCAGCAGCCCAGTGAGGAGGACAGTGGCTTCTGGCTAGGTGGGTGCCTAGGGAGCTAGTGAGAAGACAGTCTAAGCATCGGAACATAACTTAACTGCGTACGAGATGGACAGTGGAATCAACAAAGCTGAACCAGTTCCAACCTGATCACTAGAATGACTAAACCTTCTCTAATCCCTACAGGGGAACAGAAATTAATGCTATTTTAAGTCATTCAAAAGGTATCGTAATAATACGTGAATCATTTCTGTACTACAAGGTCTGACAATTAAGTTCACAAACTCATTCTGGAAAAAGTGCTACATACCTCTATCATTATGTCACCTTCAAAGTATTCCACTAGGCTATGTATTGATACAGTGCCTAGCCAGTGCCTAGTCCACACTTCAAAGCAATTTTGGAACTCTTTTTTTGGAATGGCCATCAGAGCTGTCATGATACCACTCCTAATGTCCTGAATGTCATCGGAAGTATTTCCTTCATCTTCAGGTAAAGAAAAAAGTCATAAGGGGCCATATCAGATGAGTTGGAAGGTTGCTCCAGGACAGTTTTTTGTTTATTGGCTAAAACCTCCCTCACAGACAGTGCTGTGGAAGCTGGTGTATTGCCATGATGCAAGAGCCAGGAGTTGGCCAAAATTTTCATTTAAGACTTTCCTGTTTCTTTACCAATATCAACTTCATCTGCTAAGTGTCTTACAAACAGCCAACAATTTTGACACACAATTTGACAATTTATTTGCAATTTTTTTTTATTAGTTCTGCTTATTGCTGGCCATCCTGACTCTCTTCATCAGTGACACTCTTTCTCCCCTCAGAAAAAATGTTTAATCCATTTGTACACTACCGTTTTCTTCATGGCATTATCCTCATAAAGTTGAACTAACATGTCCCTGATTTCACTTCCACTCTTCCAAGTTTAACAACAAATTTATGTTTTTTCGCTGCTCTAATTCAATCCCTGACATACTCAAATAACACAGCAGCACTGCACAGGGATGACACACTCGAGCTTTGGCAGCAGCACAGCGGACTTAAACCCTGTGAACTAATTACCAACAGAATGCACAGGGCAAGGCCTCATGGCAAGTGCATCATCCACAGCTTGCTGTGAAACACAGTCAATAAACAGGTTTCACAACCTCTGGGAAGCCAAGTCTCTGTGGGAACACTGCCTGCAGGCCGCTGGGAAGGTGCTGGGGTAAGAGGGAGGGCCGGTTCCAGGGACATTCTGTGAGTGGCCAGGTGACAAAGCTGCATGGCAGGTCTGAGCTCCCAGCAGCTTCCCACTTCTGGAACACCCTGGGAAATCTTCTCACGCAGCTAATAGGATGGGAACCTGACACTCCCCTCATTGCCCAATCCATTCTGGGAAACAGCATTTAGTGGGGCTCCTTCCTGATTCACTGTTACAGGGGACAGTCATACACATGTGATTTTTTTTTTTTTAAGTAAAAAAAAATACATACATAAAGAGGCACAAGGGAAAATGGAGACTTTGACCATTTTATTTTCTTTAGGACATTTTTATTTTTATTGAAAAGTAGAGAACAGGGGGCTGAGGACCTGGACCTGAGCCTTCTTAATAGTTTTTAAAGTAACCAAATAATTATCAGATACAAACAAAACAAAAACAAAAGCAAAACCCTCAACCAAAGAATCTGGGGTCTGAGAAAAGCAGGCAGCAAGCAGGACCACGCGGTTGTCAGGTGGGTTCCTTTCTAATTCCATAGCCTTTGCCTTTCCAAGAAAAAGACAGATAAATACTATATATACTTATGCTGTATGTCATTTAAATTTATTTATACAAATTACATATTTGCGTGATTTGTAATTGTATATTATTACATATTCATATAAATTGTACACTATAAAAGCACATGGTATATAAAGAGAAAGAAACTCAGGCTGTTGTGAGTGGTATCTTTAAATGTATTTACATCTTGGGGACAGCTGCCTGTAGGATGAAAGGGGTGAAAGGGTTCCTGTCTAGGAACAAACCATTGCAGTCTCAACGGTCTTTGGAGATTCATACCCAAGTTTTTTTATCAATAGACTGAGGGAAAAAATGAAAGCACCAAACATTTCATTAAATTGCTCTCCAAATAATTTTCGAGCACCTACTGTGTTGCTAGACCTGTGCTCGCCCAGGGCTGTGGTGGGGAAGGAACGGCCCCTCTTTCCCTCCGGAGGGGGCAGAGGATGCATCAGCAGAGCCCCAGCAGAAAAAAAGGGCCGTACATCTATCCAAATCCACACACAGGCCCCCTGAATTCCACCCTGATGCCCCAAAACGTTTCTCTTAAAAAAAAAAAAAAAAAGCTTTATGCTTTAAAAATACATATTAGTAGATTTGGATTTGAATCCAAGATATTCACCCTTGAATCTAGGCTAACAGGAGAGGAGATGTGAAATTTTATACCTTTTATATGTAATTTTATTGGAACTGCCCAAGCAGTTGTTTTATTTATGGAGTATAATTGAAATGGATTCAGAACAGTTAAAACAGAAAAATAAGTGGTCTTTCCCACTTAGCTCATAACCAAAACTAATTTAAAACAAAAGCTGGCAGATTACTGCAGATCAAAGTGGGCTCCACTAATAAACAATGCAAATACTGATATTAAAGCCATTATTAATGTACAGATGATTTTCAGCCACATTTAAGATCATCCTAAGCCCTTTAGAAGAAAGCAAAATAGATTTAATTTCTTTTTAAAAAATTAATCTACTTCTATTCCTTCTGCCTACATTTACATAACAGAAAATCATACCAAGTCTTAAATACTCCAGAAACTATCTTTTTTCAAAGAGCTGCAGTTTAGGTTCCCAAGTGTCACGTTAGAAACTAAATAGTTCAAATTTAAATTAAAATGTTTTAAATGTAGAACATTTTAATATACACTATGAATATATTTTCCACCATTATCAGTTTTATGACATGCCGATAGCAACTTTAGGAACTTATCTTCAAAACATGACAGTTGTCTCTCAAGTATGGATTACCACAGTGCTTGTAAAGAACATTTGTTTGTTTTTCAACAAATTGAATATGTGAACTGGAGATATTCAGCTTTGAAATTCCCACTAAACTGAGCATGTCTTAACTCAGTTTAGAAAAAGGAAATCAGATAACTATTGAAAATGGAAATGTGATATAGTTGCAGGCAGCTCCTCCAGCTCTGAACTGGGGGGGGAGGGGGGGGACGGCTGCTGCCAGAACACCCTTAGACACTCCACTTGTACGCAGGGACCAATCCCTGCAACACAGAATCCAAACATTTGGCTCCAGGGGGGATGTGTACAGTGCACTCAGCATTTTCCCACATAACGTGGGAATCCCACAGGAACAAGTCCCCAGCCTGAGATGTTTTTTATGAATCATTCTTGCATCTCAGCTCCACCACACCCCCACAATGCCTTGCTGTTAGCAATGTAGTGTTGCAACAAAGAGCAAGGACAGATGTTGACCTTCCCCTGCCATTTGGGTCCAAGTCAAATGTGCAGCCAAGTCATGCCTCCAGCTCTGCGCCCAGTTCTAACTGAGGGATTTCCAAGGCCTAACTTGACAGGTGGAACTCTGGAACTCTGCCAACTTTCAGAAAAGAGATTCTATCAGAAAATGGCTTTGATAGAAGAAATCAGTAGTGTAAACTCAGAACCTGAAGTAAACTTACGGTTGCAGCGTGGGGGGAGCACCCTGGGGGTGTTCTGTAAACAGTGGCGACCTGTGCAGGCACGACTAACCCTGAGGAAATCAGATAATCATTTTACTCCTGATGCTAAAATGCAGCCCGATGCTGTGTCATAGGCCCCAAAGCTGGGCATGGGAGGTGCTGTCAGGGTGCAGTCTCTTGGGCAGGTTGACATCGGGCCTTGGCTGTCCTGTCCCTGTTTCCTGACTCTCGGGGCCAGTCACGTCTGTACAGGTCCGAGGAGGGCCACTGTTCACAGGACACCCACAGGGTGCTTCCCCTCAGCAACCGTCAGTTTACTTCGGGTTCTGAGTTTACTCCACTGATTTCTTCATCAAAGCTATTTTCTTTTAGCTTTCTAAAAATGGTAACAAACTTCCAATTTAACATCTCACCAGAATGGTCCTTTCCTGGCATAACAATTAATTATCTTCTACTCTTTCTGCTTTGCCCTCTGCTGTTAGAATGCTGATGTTCAGAATAAAGGCCAAAGGAGACAAAAACGTGTCATTTTAGCAATGCACACCCCAAGCAGAAGCCTTGGCCTCACCATCAGATGGTGTATGGGGTCACCCTGCACACACCCCAGTGCTGTGTGAAGCACGTGTGCCAGCCCCGTGACCAGTACTGGGGAGTACTTGGAATGTTCACCAGGAGGTCCTCAAAGCTGGCTCCACGTGCCCGAGGGCCCTGTTCTTCCAGGGCAAATCTTCCACGGGCAAGGAGCTCACTCTGGAGGTCAGGGGGTCAGTCACAAACAGCCACTATGCGGCCAGGACAGTCTGTTTCACTCCCTCTAGACCACCTACAAGGAGGTGATTCAGACACTGAATTGATTACTAGTAATTAATTTTTTTTCCTTGTTTTTTTTTTTAGAGACAGAGTCTCACTTTGTCACCCTTGGTAAAGTGCGGTGGCATCACAGCTCACAGCAACCTCCAGCTCTTGGGCTTACGAGATTCTCTTGCCTCAGCCTCCTGAGTACCTAGGACTACAGGCACCTGCCACAATACCTGGCTATTTTTGTTGTTGTTGTTGTTGTTGTTGTTGTTGTTGTTGTTGTTGCAGTTTGGCCGAGGCCGGGTTTGAACCCACCACCCTCAGTATATGGGACTGGCACCCTACTCACTGAGCCATAGGTGCTGCCCGGTAATTAAATTTTTAAAAAAACTTTTTTTGCTTTTACAAAATTATCAGCTTGGAGATTTTCTTCAAATTCTACTTAAAACCATCTTTCTGCACTGCCTTTTCTCCCTAAATATAAGTCAGCAGGAATCTTCCTGGGAGATGTGTGGCATGTTGAGAGAAATGCTGACCTGAGAGTGGGGTCTAAGTCCTTGTGATCTGTCCAGCTCAGGCACCTGCCCCTCCTTTCCCAGCCTCCACCACCCAGCTGTAGACTGAGGTGCTGGGCTGAGTGAGGAGGCTGCAGGTTCCCAGCAGGCTGGGGCTATCACCTGCACCATGTCACCTGGGGCTTGTTTAAAGACACACTCAAGAGCATTTTAGCATATTTAGTGCATTGAAATCTCAGGATGGGCTCCCAGGATGTATTCTTTTAACACATTTCCCTGTTGGTTTTTATCCTCCCACGTTTGAGAACGGCCCAGCACTGGAATTGGGAATGCATGGAAAGTACTTGCCACATGACCTGATGTCGACTCCATTCTTCAGAATAGCTTTAGGTTTAACCTGGTGCCCACATCCCTAAACTGCCACTATCATGTGCAAGTTCCTAGTCAGAAAAATCTGCTTTCAGTTAAAAGAATGTGATGCATGGAGTGTGTGTGCCACAAAATATGTGTGCGGAAACCCAGCACGGCCCCCAGCAGGCGGTCTTAGCAGATGGAGGTTTGGGAAAGTGAATGAGTGGTAAGGATGGGGCCCTCGGCAGTGAAGTTAGCACCCTTATTAAAGGAACTACACAGAGCTCTTTCCCTTCCCTAAGCAGGCAGTGAGCAGGCAGCAGCCTGAGACCCGGAGGGGAGCCCTCACCAGAGCCTGGCCATGCTGGCACCTGGCCACAGACCGTCAGCCTCTTGTGGGAAATCAATCTGTGTTGTTGATATGCCACCCGGGCTGTGGTATTCTATGACAGCAGCCCATACTAAGACAAGGGGAGTAAGGAGTCCTTGTTGATTGTAACTAATTTCTACAAGATATTAGCAGACATCTGACCAAGTCACCTGTTGTAACCTGAGAAAAATAAATTTCATGTAACATTATGTACAATGGTTTAAAGGTTTCATATCAGAAAAAATACTTAACAAGAAGATCCTTTCAGAACTTACTTGCTATAAACATGCATAACGCTCTCCATCAGCCTCTCCACTTATGGAGGGAACTGGTCTCTGGTCTTGTCTTAACGGAGCTCAGGGCAGCTCTAACATCCCATGACTCAATGAGAAACTATGTCATCTGGGGAGCCAAATGTCAGACTATGCCTGGGGAGACCTGGAACCCTGTTCCCAGGCTGCCAGGCTGCCCTCTGGGGTCTCTGGTTCTGTGCCTCAGGAAGCACTTGACTGGCTGAAATTCTTTTGGTCCAGATAATGGAACTCTTTCTCATGTCACTCATAATTTCTATGGGACACACACAAGCTTCTATCTATACAGAATTATCAAAAGCCTTGAAATTCCTTCAGAAATAGGATCACTTCCCTTGAGGACTGAGCAAGTGCAGTGAAAAGGCTTCTTATCAGGGCTCCTGCCACTTACAGGAGGAGTGGGGAGCACCTGCCTCTTTGGGTGGGGTGTTCATGGCCGGGTGGGTCCTTCAGAAGACTGTGGAGCGTCCACTACAGAGTCCCTGCTTCGGGGCGTTCCTGGCACAGTGTGACCTTCTCTTCCCACAGCTTTCACCATCAGAGGTTCCTGCACACTCTGGCATCTCTTTGCCCAGTGGGAATTCATCTTGGACAGCAGTGACCACCTGAGACACTGAACAGAAAGAATATCAGAGTGGAGCAAGATGGTGACCGAGTTAATAGCTTCTTTGCACCTGGTCACAGTGAGATTGGGGAGAGAAGACTCCAGGCACCTCTGGATTGTGGGCTCTGCCCAGAAAAATCCCTTTGGGGATGCAGGGAGACAGCAAGAGACTTCTGGACCTTAGGAGGAGGACAAAAGCAGTGGAAAAGAGGCAAGTGGTTGTGTTCATTCAGTCTGATAATGTAGCTGCTGTAGCTGTTAATTACAACAGCAGCAAGATTGCAAACAGGGAAGGTCTTCCTTGTGGGTTGTTTTGCTTTTTTGGACTTAAGCACATGGTTGAACTACTTTGGGAGAACTTGGGTGAGAGTGTGGATGACGTTAAGTGTTGTCCAGGGTCCTAGACTGAGCTGCTGAGCTGGAACAGAGCTAATATTGTTTGTCTGTGGGCTGCAGCGTGCAGCCATTGTAGGAAAACTGTCCCTACAGGGTCCACCCTCAGGGTCACAGAGAGAGGCTCGGGCTAGAAGACCTTGGGAGAATGATCTAGTGACTGAGCAGCACCAAAGGCCAGGACTGACATGCTGGGGAAGAGCGGAGCTCTCAGTGTTTGGCAGTAGGAGGGCTGCCTTACAGCCTCAGCCCTCAGGGGCATAGAGTGAGACAGGTTTTGGCACACTGGATAAGCAGGCAGCCACTTCAGGAGAGATCCCAGCAACAAGTGCTTTCCTGGAAAAGCTTCTGCTTAACCAAGATTAATGGTTTAAAGTGTCCTTTAAATGGGCTGAGGAGATATTTAGACTCTCAACCCTGCAAGGTTTGAGAAATCAGCAGAGGCCTCCAGTCTCCATCTCATAGAGCTGTATCAGCATTGTGATTAACATCTTGTATCCCATAAGATAGCCTGTTGCCCAGGTAATATTCAGCAAGATATATATATGATTTTGTATTTTATTTAAAAATACAATTTTTTTTTTATTTATATGGTACTTTTTTTTATTTCAACATGTTCCCTGCAGATTTTTCTTTCTTTCTTTTTTTTTTTTTAATTGTCTTTCTTCATTGTTCTAGTTTAAATATGATTTTCCATTGTTGCCTTCTTTAATAATAAGACCTTCCTTTTTGGTAGTATTTCTGCCCATATTATTTGGTTTCCCCCCCAATTTTATCCCATAAGTTTTAATGTTTGTTTGGTGTGGTTTGATATATAATATTTTTGTCTTTCCTCTTTATTTGGTGGAGGTGGGGTACTGTGTCTTCTCAGGATGGTGAAGAGCTGCAGACTTCAAGGGATTCACCCAACACGGCACCCGAGAGGTGGGGGGTTTTTAAGATTGGGTCAAAGTACCCTATTATACACCTTTATTACTCTTGTGTCCCTCTTTCCATGCCTCTCTTATTTTTCTCAAATTCCCTTTAATTCACCCCCTCTCTTTTTTTTTTTTTTCTTCTTTTTACAACATTTTTTCCATCTTGCTCTTCAATCTTCTCATCCTTTAGGTCCTGTACAAAAAGGACTTATTGAAACATAAGGCCAGAGGCACAGTAACTTAAAGAGCAAAAGGGAAGTGAAAGGAAAATTAGGGCAAGGAAACAGATAATAGAAAACATTCATGAGGAAGAATCAGTAGAAAAATCTTGACAACATGAAAATCCAATCCAGAGCAATCTCCCCAAGGGATCAGGAGGTAGCTACTGCAAAGGATTCCACCTATAAAGAAATGTTATAAATGATAGAAAGGGAATTGAAAACACAGATTATGAAAACAATGATGAAAAATTGCTGAGAAAGTGCAAAGTAACCAAAAGGAAATCCAAAAACAGAATCAAATAAGAGATGAATGATAAGAAGAATATAGAAAGGATATAGCAGAGCTAAAGAAATTGAAGCAGTCAATTAGAGAACAAAAAGATGCAATAGAAAGCATCAACAACAGATTAGACCATGCAGAAGAAGGAACCAGAGGTAGAGGACAAAGCTTTTGAGATAACTTAGTTAAAGAGGCAGAAAAGAACACAGAGAAAGCAAAATGTTCACTGACAGAATTAAATCCCAGAAGGGAAAGAAGAAGGCCCTAAGGGAATGGCAGCCATTCTAGAGAATATTATAAATGAAAATTTCCCAAATATCACCAAAGCTTCTGACACACTCCTTTCCGAGGGATATCAGACCCCAGTTTGCCTCAACACTAATAGAGCTTCTCCAAGACACATTGTAATGAACCTGTCCAAAGTCAAGGCAAAAGAAAAGAGTTTGCAAGGTGCTAGGAATAAGCACCAATTGACCTACAGGAGCAAATCCACCAGAGTGACTGCAGACTTCTCTAATGAAACTTTTGAAGCCAGAAGACAATGGTCACCTACCTTTAGTCTACTTAAACAGAATAATTCCCAACCCAGAATTTTATATCCTGCCAAGCTAAGCTTTAAAAATGACAGAGAAATCAAATCTTTTACTGATAAGCAAACATTGAGCAAATTTTCCACAACAAGACCAGCTCTACAGGAAACACTTGAACCTGTTCTACACACTGACCATCACAATGGACCACCAGCAAAGTAAGCAAAAAGAAATTAAAGGACAAAACCTAGTTATCAGAATGATGCAAAAGATAAAACTAAGCAATGGACTTTCACAAAATAAGATGAAGAGAATACCACACTTATCAATTATGTCAATAAATGTTAATGGCTTGAATTCCCCACTAAAGAGTCATAGATTGGCTGATTGGATGAAAAAACACAAGCCATCCATTTGCTCTCAGCAGAAAATGCACCTAGCCTCAAAAGACAAATTAAAACACCGAGTTAAGTGTTGGAAGACAATTTTTCAGGCAAATTAAATTCAGAAAAAATGAGGGGTTGCAATCTTATTCTCAGATACATGTGGATTTAAGGCAACTAAAGTAAAAAATATATATATATATGGTCATGTCATATTGGTCAAAGAAAAACTACAATAAGAAGACATTTCAGTTTTAAATATTTATGTACCCAACTTAAATGCTCCAAGATTCTTGAAATGGACCTTAATTAGTCCTGAAATGGACCTTAATTAGTCTGAGCAATATGATATCCTACAATACCATATTAATAGGGAACTTTACCACTCCTCTTACACAGCTGGAGAGATCCTCTAAACAGAAATTAAACAAAGATATAAGGGATTTAAATAAGACCCTAGAACAACTGTGCTTGATAGACACATATAGAACACTCCATCCCAAAGCAAAGAATATACATTATTCTCACTGCCCCATGAAACAGCCTCTAAAATTGGTCATATCCTAGGACACACACACACACACACACACAAAAAAAAAAACTCAACAAAATTAAAAGAATCAAAATTTTACCTTGTATCTTCTCAGACCACAAGTTATTAAAGGTGGAACTCAACTTGAACAAAAATGTTCAACCTCACACAAAGACATGGAAATTCAATAACCTTATGCTGAATGGCAGTTGGCTTCAGAAAGAAATAAAAGAGGAAATCATTAACTTCCTTGAGCATAACAACAATGAAGACACAAGCTACCAAAAACTGTGGATACAACAAAAGCAGTCCAGAGAGGAAAATGTATTGCTTTAGATGCCTACATCTGAAAAAGAGAAAGAGAACACATCAACAAAACTCCCTTATGGAATTGGAAAAAGAAGAACAATCTAAGCCTAAACTCAGCAGAAGAAAAGAAATATCCAAAATTAATTCAGAGATCAATGAAATTGAAAACAAAAGAATCATTCAGAAAATTAACAAAACAAGGAGTTGGTTTGTTGAAAAAAACAAATAAAACAGACAAACCACTGGCCAGACTAACTAGAAATAGAAAAGTAAAATCTCTAGTAACTTCAATCAGAAATGACAAAGAGGAAATGACAACAGATGACACAGAGATATAAGAGATTATCTTTGAATACTACAAGAAACTCTATGCCCAGAAATTTGACAATGTGAAAGAAATGCATCAATATTTGGAATCACACCCTCTCCCTAGACAAGCCAGGATGAAACAGATCTCCTGGACAGCACCTGTGGCTCAGTGAGTAGGGCACCAGCCCCATGTACCAAGGGTGTTGGGTTCAAACCTGGCCCCAGGCACACTGCAAAAAAAAATAGCCAAGCATTGTAGTGAGTGCCTATAGTCCCAGCTACTAGGGAGACTGAGGCAAGAGAATCACCTAAGCCCCAGAGCTGGAGGTTGCTGTGAGCTGTGATGCCATGGCACTCTACCAAGGGTGACAAAGTGAGACTCTGTCTTAAAAAAAAAAAAAGAAGAAGAAGAAGAAGGAAAGAAAGAAAGAGAAAGAAACAGATCTCCTAAACAGACCAATCTCAAGCACTGAGATTGAAGAAACAATAAAAAAAAAAATACTCCACCAAAAAAATACCCTGGTCTGGATGGCTTCACACCAGAATTCTATCAAAACTTCAAAGAAGAGCTTACTCCCATACTGCAGAAATTATTCAAAAAAATTGAGGAGGAAGGAATCTTCCCCAACACCTCCTATAAAGCAAACATCACCTTGGTACCAAAAACAGGAAAAGACCCAATTAAAAGGGAGAATTTCAGACCAATTTCTATAATGAATATAAATGCAAAAATTCTCAACAAAATCCTAGCCAATATGGGTGGTGCCTGTGGCTCAAAGGAGTTGGGTGCCGGCTCCATATGCCAGAGGTGGTGGTTTCAAATGCAGCCCCAGCCAAAAACTGCAAAAAAAAAAAAAAAAAAAAAAAAAAATCCTAGCCAAAAGATTACAGCTTATCATCAAAAAACTCATTCATCATGATCAAGTAGGTTTCACCCCAGAGATGCAAGGCTCATTTAACATACACAAATCCATAAACATTATTCACCATATGAACACAAGCAAAAACAAAGACCATATGATCCTCTCAATAGATGCAGGAAAAGTGTTTGATAAAATCCAGCTTCCTTTTCTAATTAGCACACTAAAGAGTAGGGGGCACATTTCTTAAACTGATTGAAGCTATCTATGACAAACACACCCACAGCTGATATTTTAATGAATAAAATGGAAAGCTTTTCCACTTAGAACTGGAACCAGACAAGGTTGTCCTCTATTGCCACTACTATTCAACATAGTGTTCGAAGTTCTAGCCATTACAATCAAGCAAGAGAAGGAAATAAAGGGCATTCAAATAGAAGCAGAGGAGGTCAAACTCTCCCTCTTTGCTTACAATCTGATCTTACACTTAGAGAATCCCAAATAATCAATCAGAAGACTCCTGGAACTCATCAAAAAATAATGTCTCAGGATATAGAATCAAGTATATGCCAATAATGGCCAAGATGAGAGGTTAATTAAGGACACAATTCCCTTCACCATAGCT
Organism: Loris lydekkerianus; assembly: GCA_963574355.1. Classification (NCBI taxonomy): domain Eukaryota; kingdom Metazoa; phylum Chordata; class Mammalia; order Primates; family Lorisidae; genus Loris; species Loris lydekkerianus. Next base: position 15,774 of record CAUYPK010144768.1, read on the forward strand.
TCAAAGAAAATGAAATACCTAGGAATATGCCTAAGAAAAGAGGTGAAGGACCTCTATAAAGAAGATTATGAAAACCTAGGAAAAGAAATGGAAGAACATACCATGCTCAAGACTGGAAAGAATCAACATTGTTTAAATGTCTATACCTCCCAAAGCTATCTACTGATTCAATACCATTCCTATGAAATACTAAAATTGTGCTTTCAAGACTTAGAAAAAAATGATTCTGCGTTTTGTATGGAACCAGAAAAAAAATCCCATATACTAAGGCAGTTCTTAGTAAGAAAAACAAAGTCGGGGGCATCAGCATATCTGATTTTAGGCTGTACCACATGCCCATAGTGTTCAAAAAATCATGGTACTGGCACAAAAATAGAAACATAGACATTCAGAATCAAATAGAAAATCAGGGAATGAAACTAATATCTTACAACCACCTAATCTTCAATAAACCAAACTACAACATACACTGGGGGAAAGACTCCCTATTCAATAAATGATGTTGAGAGAACTGGATATCCACATGTAAAAGATTAGAACTGAACCCACACCTTTCTCTGCTCACAAAAATTGATTCAAGATGGATAAAGGACTTAAATTTAAGGCAATAAAAATCCTCAAAGAAAGCATAGAACACTGGAAAATATTGGCCTGGGGAAAGACTTTATGAAGAAGACTTCTATGGCAATTGCAGCAACAACAAAAATAAACAAATGGGATTTAATTAAACTGAAAAGCTTCTGTACACCTGAGGCGACAACAACCAAATCAAATAGACAGCCTACACAATGCGAAAGGATATTTGCATATTTTGAATCAGACCAAAGCTTGATAACTAGGATCTATAGAGAACTCAAATTAATCCACATGAAAAAAGCCAACAGGGAAGGAGGCAAGATGGTCAACTGCAGCCAGCTTTCCACAGAGGCTCCCATCCAGAAGGAGAGTTAAAGAACAGAAGTTTATCAAGTAAGCTGATGGTTTGGAGTTGAGCCAAGAGAGAAAATTGAAGAGTGTACATCACCCCCACTGAGGCGAGCTGTGAAACCAAGAAAACAAACAATAGGTTTGAAACTCATCACAAAGTGGATGGAGTTACCTCCCCCATGAGAATAACTCACAGTGTACTTTCTACAAACAAGCAAGCAGAGTTCAGAACTCTTATTTTCCTATTCCATGGGAAAGACCTGCTAAAAACCCATCTCCTTCCCCAGAGAGGACCCAGTAGTGTGCCATCGCACTCTCCCCCCGGCACAAAACTGAACATACACTCTACCCACAATTCTTAACTCCAAGCACTCCCTTCCACTCCCACCCCAAGGTCTGCAAGCCTGACCTCTGGAGACTCCAGACTCTTAGGCATTTTCATGAGAGGTATGGACAAGGCATGGGCTGTTACAAGTCTGCTGAATCAGTGGCATGGGTGTAAAGTGGGGACTGTGGTACAATGGAGCCATACAAGAGAGGGAGAAACTGCCCCTCAGCACAGCACAGCAGTGGTGGGAACAATAGGGCTCACACCCATGGTGATACTTATTTTTTTCATTTTAGAGACAGAGTCTCACTTTATCGCCCTTGGTAGAATGCCATGGCATCACAGCTCACAGCAACCTCCAAATACTGGGCTTAGGCAATTCTGTTGCCTCTTCCTCCCGAATAGCTGGGACTACAGGTACCCACCACAACTCCTAACTATTTTTTTGTTACAGTTTGGTCAGGGCTGGATTTAAACCCACCACCCTCAGGATATGGGGCAGTGCCCTACCCACTGAGCCACAGGCACCTCCCTCCTGGTGATATTTTGGAGAAACACTTTCTGTCTCTCTTAGCAAGCTATGGGAGCTGGGCCTCTACTCAGGTGGCAGCCACAGAAACACAGGCCCTGTGAGCAAAGAGTATCCCTAGGCAGTACCTGGTGAGGCGAGGCGTGGCGAGGATGGAGACTAGAATACATGCACACAGAGGTGACAAACTCCCAGGGCAAAGCTGAGTCAGAATTGCTCCTTTTGTGAGCCCAAGATGCACCTGGCCTCCAGTGGAGCATAGCTGGGACAAAAAGCAGGCCTGACAGTGGCACCAGCTCTGGAAAGGGCAGTAACTGAGAGGCCTTTGTGAGCTCTAACCGTGCCCACACCAATACAGAGTGCAGCAGGGACAGAGATGCCCACTCCATGAGAATTGGTGCAGTGGCCACAGCACAGGGAGGAGCTGAGACCTCAGTGGAATACAGCTGGGACACAAACACAAATTCTGCGAGAATGTAAGTGCAACAACATCAATCTGGGGTGGGGCTGGAACTGAGTGACACTCCCCAGATTTCATTAATCACCTGAGGTAGTCAGGCTTCAGCTCTCCCTGCTGGCTGGTGTCAGAGTGCAGTGGCCTGGCCAAGACATAGATCCCCTGTGACTCAGGCAGGTGCAAATCCCTGGTGCATCTGCTCATTAGAGGGAACTGGGCCACAGCCCTGCGGGGTTACAAGTGACTGGGTGCGACAGAGGTTCAAGATGGGTAAGGAGGCATCAACCTCCCCAGAATAACTCATTTGCTGGGCAGGCCCTCCTGACTCCACAGAGCATCAGAGAAAGCCACACTCAAGCTGCCAGTAGACTCCTGCTATCTAGCTGCCATAAACCTTTAGAACTCTCCCACCTGAGACCTAGTGCTGACTGAGAAAATTGATTTGGAACTCGTCACCTGGGCCAATCACCCAAGGACCATCCAAGGTGGTACCCTGGTTATATTGTTATGGGAAGGTTTGATTTTCCAATTGTTGCCCAAGTGGGGTGGGGTGTCTTAGTTGCTTGTATTTTTCCACAGCTGAGACTTCAACTCAGAGTTACTGATTCACTGGGATTGGACAGAGACAAGCTGAATACAAGAAAGAGCCACCTAGCCCCATCACACCAACGCAGGTCCCCAGTGTCTCAGGCTATAGTACTCTACAGGTCCTTTGCAAAGCTGTAAGGGAAAAGCTGCAGTCACTAGTCCCAGCTCTTGGGCAAAGGGCTGCTTAATCACTACTCCAGGAGGCACTGATCCAATTTCAACTTACCCGCTCATATAGCCAAAAGATGAAAAAATAACCATGGGGTGGAATCAGAAGAAGACCTCTGAATAATCAGAGTAGTTCAATTCCCCCAAGGAACAACAAGGCGAACACACTGGAAGATCCCATTCATAAACAAATGTCTGAGATATCAGAAGTCGAGTTTAGAATTTGGATGGCAAATAACATTACGAATGAAAGTAAAGTTGAAATTAGAAATTCTAGGAATAATTCAAAAGTTTTCTCAAGAAATCAATGAATTCAAACACAAAATCACCAAAAATTTTGACACATTTGAGAAAAGAGTTTGCAGCCCTCCAAGATATGAGAAATACAGTAGAATCCCTCAGTAACAGAATGGAGCATGTAGAAGAAAAGATTTCTGACATTGAAAACAAATCTTTTGAACACTCCCAAATGCTCAAAGAGGAAGCAAACTGGAGAGCAAAAATGGATTATTCTTTCAGAGAGCTGTGGGATAATTTAAAAAAAAAAAAAAAAAAAAGCTAATGTTCACCTTATAGGAATTCCTAAAGGTGACAAAGTGGCTTCAAAAGGCCCAGATGCTCTACTCCAAGAGACAATTGAGGAGAACTTACCAAACATGGCACAAGATTCTGAAATTCAGATAGCAGACAGTTTCAGTACCCCACCACAACTCAATACAAATAAAGCATCTCCCAGACACTTTATAATTAACTTCGCCAAAGTTAAAATGAAGGAGAAAATTCTGCAAGCAGCCAGACATAAGAAAACCATAACCTACAAGGGGAATAATATTAGAATGACTGCAGATCTCTCTGATGAAACTTTTCAAGCTAGAACAGGATGGTCATTGACCTTTAACCTTCTAAAGCAAAGTAACTTTCAACCCAGGATCCTGTATCCAGCTGAACTGAGTTTAATTTATGATGGAGAAATTAAATTCTTTAATGACATTCACAATTTGAAGAAATTTGCTATAACTAAACCAGCTCTCCAGGATATTCTCAGACCCATCCTCCACAATGACAAGCACAATGTTCTACCACCAAAGTAAACTCACTCAGAAACTTTTGATCAAACTCCAACTGCCAGAGTGGCAAAACGATTAAAAATGTCGACTGGACTTTTGAAAAACTCAATACCCAAAATACTACCAGGCTTATCAATACTCTCAATTAATGTGAATGGCTTAAATTGTCCTCTAAAGAGGCACAGGTTGGCTGACTGGAAACAAAAACTCAAGCCAGATATCTGCTGCATACAAGAATGTCATCTTACCTATAAAGGTAAATATAGACTCAGGGTGAAGGGATGGTCATCTATATTTCAGGCAAATGGAAATCAGAAAAAAGCAGGTGTTTCAATTTTATTCACAGATACAATAGGCTTTAAACCAACAAAAGTAAGGAAATAGAAGGATGGTCACCTCATATTTGTTAAGGGCAATGCTCAACATGATGAGATTTCAATTATTAACATTTATGCACCAAACCAGAATTCACCTCAATTTATAAGAGAGACTCTAACAGACATGAGCAACTTGATTTCCTCCAGAACCATAATAATCAGAGATTTTAACACTCCTTTGGCAGTGTTGGATAGATCCTCCCATAAGAAACTAAACAAAGACATTTTGGACATAAGCCTAATCATTCAACAATTGGATTTAACAGACATCTACAGAACATTTCATCCTAACAAAACTGAATACTCATTCTTCTCATCAGCCCATGGAAAATCCTCCAGAATTGACCACATCTATGGTCACAAGTCTAACCTCAGCAAATTTTAAAGAATACAAATTATTCTTTGCATCTTCTCAGACCATTATGGAATAAAAGTTGAATTCAGTAAAAACAGTAATCTGCATACTCATACAAAAACATGGAAACTGAATAACTTTGTGCTGAAAGATAGCTGGGTTCTAAGTGAGATTAAGAGGGAAATTACCAATTTTGGGGAACAAAATGATAATGAACACATGAAGTACCAGAAACTCTGGGATACCACAAAGGCAGTCCTAAGAGGGAAATTTGTAGCATTACAAGCCTTCCTCAAGAGAACAGAAAAAGACAAAGTTAACAACATAATGGGACATCTCAAGCAACTGGAAAAGGAAGAACATTCCAATCCCAACTCCAGCAGAAGAAAAGAAATAACCAAAAGTAGAGCAGAATTAAATGAAATTGAAAACAAAAGAATTATACAACAGATCAATAAATCAAAAAGTTGGTCTTTTGAAAAGGTCAATAAAATAGACAAAACTTTAGCTAACCTAACCAGGAATAAAAGAGTAAAATCTAATTTCATCAATCAGATATGTCAAAGATGAAATAACAACAGACTCCTCAGAAATTCTAAAAAGGAATGAATTTTACAAGAAACTCTGTTCTCAGAAATATGAAAATCTGAAGGAAATAGACAATACTTGGAAGGATGCCACCTTCCTACAATTAGCCTGAACGAAGTGGAAATGTTGAACAGGACTATACCAAGTTCTGAAATAATATCAACTATGCAAAATCTCCCCAAAAGGAAAAGTCCAGGACCAGATGGCTTCACATCAAAATTCTACCAATGCTTTAAAGAGGAACTAGTACCTATATTACTTAACCTGTTCCAAAATGTACAAAAAGAAGGAATACTACCCAACACATTCGATGAAGCAACCATCACCTTGATCCCCAAGCCAGAAAAAGACCCAACAAGAAAAGAAAATTATAGACCAATATCTCTAACGAATATTGATGCAAAAATATTCTATAAGATCCTAGCAAACAGAATCCAACAGCACATCAAATTATACACAATGACCAAATGAATTTTGTCCCAGGGTCCCAAGGATGGTTCAATATACGTAAATCTATAAATATAATTCATCACATAAACAAAATTAAAAACAAAGACCATATGATTCTCTCAATTGATGCAGAAAATGCTTTTGATAATATCCAGTATCCTTTCATGATCAGAACACTTAAGAAAATGGATATAGAAGGGACATGTCTTAAACTGATAGAGGCCATCTACAGCAAACCCACAGCCAATATCCTATTGAATGGAGTTAAATTGAAATCATTTCCACTCAGATCAGGAGCCAGGCAAGGTTGCCCATTGTCTCCATTGCTTTTTATCATTATAATGGAAGTCTTAGCCATCACAATCAGGCAATAAAAGGCGATCAATGATAACCATGTAGGGTCAGAGGAGAGCAAACTTTCACTCTTTGCAGATGATAATGATTGTATATCTGGAAAACACCAAGGATTCAACTACAAAACTCTTAGAAGTGATGAAGGAATACAGCAATGTCTCAGGTTACAAAATCAACACTCACAAGTCTGTAGCTTTTATATATACCAACAATAGTCAAGCTGAAAAAACAGTCAAGGACTCTATTCCTTTTACAGTAGTGCCAAAGAAGATGAAATATTTGGGAGTTTACCTAACAAGGCACGTGAAAGATCTCTATGAAGAGAACTATGAAACTCTAAGAAAAGAAATAGCTGAAGATGTTAACAGATGGAAAAACACACCATGCTTATGGCTGAGAATAATCAACATTGACAAAATGTCCATACTACCCAAAGCAATATCCAATTTTAATGCAATCCCTATTACAGCATCACTGTCATACTTTAAAGATCTCAAAAAAATAATATTTCATTTTATAGAAAATAAGAAAAAACCTGGAATAGCCAAAACATTACTCAGAAACAAAAACACATCAGGAGGAATCACACTACCAGACCTCAGCCTATACTACAAATCTATAGTGATCAAAACAGCATGATACTGGCACAAAGATGGAGAGGTAGATGTCTGGAACAGAATAGAGAACCAAGAGATGAACCCAGCTACTTAGCATCATTTCATCTTCGATAAGCCAATCAAAAACATTCAGTGGGGAAAAGACTCCCTATTTCACAAATGGTGTTGGGTGAACTTGCTGGTGACCTACAGAAGACTGAAACTGGACCCACATCTTTCACCATTAACTAAGACTCTCGCTGAATAAAAAATTTAAACTTAAGACATGAAACTATAAAAATACTAGAAGAGAGTGCAGGGAAAACCCTTGAAGAAATCGGTCTGGGCGACTATTTTATGAGGAGGACCCCCCGGGCAATCGAAGCAGCTTCAAAAATACACTATTGGGACCTGATCAAACTAAAAAGCTTCTGCACAGCCAAGAACACAGTAAGTAAAGCAAGCAAACAGCCCTCAGAATGGGAGAAGATATTTGTAGGTTATGTCTCCGACAAAGGTTTAATAACCAGAATCCACAGAGAACTCAA
>CAUYPK010144770.1:0-21134 GCA_963574355.1 Loris lydekkerianus
GCAAGAATCCTATGTACTCAATTCTCATATGAGGACAGTTGATGACCTAGTACACAGTGGGGGGAGGGGAGAGAAGAGCAGAGACAGGAAAGGGAGGAAAGGAGGGAGGGGGTTGAAGGAAGGGAAGAGCAGAGAGAGGAAAAGAGGGAGGGGGCTGGGAGCTCACGGTATGTGACGCACCTTTTGGGGGCAGGACACAATTAGAAGAGGGTCTTTACCTAACAAATGCAATCAATGTAACCTGGTTCTTTGTACTCTCAATGAATCCCCAACAATAAAAAATATATACATTATAGTCTTGTAAGGGACAACCACTCTTATATATGTAGTCATTGACCAAAATGGCATTATGAAGCATGTAACTGCATATGAAAATAATATTAACAACAATAATAAATGATCCCATCTCCACTAAAAATAGAAAAATTGGATAGGCATCATGGTAGGCACCTGTAGTCCCAGCTACTCAGGAACCTGAGGCAGGAGGATCACTTGAACCCAGGAGTTTGAGGCTACTGTGAGGTAGCTAAATTGATGACACAGCTCTAGCCTGGACAATAGAGTGAGACTTAAAAAAAAAATGTTTTTAGGCTCAGCACCCATAGCAGCAGTTACAGTGCTAGCCACATACACCAAAGTTCGAACCCGGCCTGGGCCAGTTAACCGACAGTAACAATTGTAACAAAAAACAGCTGGGCGTTGTGGTGGGCACCTGTAGTCCCAGCTACTTGGGAGGCTGAGGCAAGAGAATGCGTAAGCCCAAGAGTTTGAGGTTGCTGTGAGGTGGGACACCATGGCACTAAACTGAGGGTGACATAGTGAAACTATGTCTCAAAAAAACAAACAAAAAACAACAACAACAAAAAAAAAACTAGTTTTTAGCCAAGACTTGAGTCCAGGTCATGAATATTCAAGTCCCCTTCTTTGCCTCTACCTTAGTCAGCTAGAGTATTCCCAGGTAATGAAGGGGTGAGGGTGGGTGTGCCAAGTAGAGTCTGAACTTGCTCTGTTAGACCCAGTCTTGAATCTCTTATTCACTTTCATAGGAAGCATTAGGTAGAGTTGAACTGTCTTTTAGTCTTAGATCTGGTAGAATTCTGGGCCTTTGGGGTTAACTGAGAAAGCCCAGCCAAGGCCTAAGAAGGCAGGCGTGGGAGAACACAGGTCAGGAGCTATGTTAGCGCAAGGAAACTGAGCAGAGTTCATGTAGTGCGGACCAGGCTGAGGCTCTTCTTTTCCTGGAGAATCAAATCATCAGAGATGCATTTGGGTTGATGATTTTTAAAGAAATATATTTCATACTAGTATATGCTACAGACATGAAATAAAACCAAAATCTACCTCTTCAAAAAAAAAAATAATAATAAATTATGACCAAGTGGAATTTATCTCAGGAATTCAAAGTAGGTTTAATATTAAAAAAAATCAAGTAATTCATAACATTCACAGAATAAAAGAGAAAATCATACAATTGTCTCAACAGATGCAATAAAGTGTTTGATGATGTTTAAAACCCATTCTAGGGGAAAAAATACTCCCAGGAAACTAAAAAGAGAACCTTCTCAGCCTAATAAGAGAAGCAAAGCCTACCAAAAAAAGCACAGCTAAGGTATCTTTCTTAATGATGAAATAGTAAACATTTTCTGCCTAAAATTGGGACTATAGGACCTAGAGTAGCCAAGGCAATCTTGAAAAAGAAATAGCACAAAGGTGGAGAACATACCCTAAAGAATTTAAAACTTAATATAAACCTACAGTAATTAAGATAGTATGGTATTAATGTAAGGATAGAAAAATACATCCAAAAAACAGAATAAAAAGGAATAGAAAGTTTGGAAATAGATCAGTATATACACACATGCGCATGCACACACACAGATACATATACATACATACACATATACATAAAGAGTGTCAAATAACTTCTTAATAAGTTGCCAGTGCAATTCAATGTGGAAAGAAAAATCTTTGCAATAAATTATACTGCATGGATTAGATATCAGAAGAAATTATACTGTATAGATTAGAATCAGAAGAAATAACTCATATCACATACAATAATTAACTCAAGATAGATAACATACTAAAATCATACATCTCCTAGAAGAAAACATTGGAAGGAAAATAACTTAGGCAAAGGCATTTTTGTTTTTTTGAAACAGGATCTCATTCTGATGCCCATGGAGCACAAGTGGCATAATCATAGTTCACTGAAGCCTCCTCAAACTCCTGAGCTCAAACAATCCTTCTGCCTCAGCCTCTGAGTTAACAAGGACTACTGGTGTGTGCCACTATGTCCAGCTAATTAATTTAATTTTATTTTATTTTATTTTGGTAGAGACGAGGTCTCATTATATTGCCCAGGTTTGTCTTGAACTGGCCTCAGGTAATGTTCCTATCTGAGTCTCCCTAAATGCTGAGATTACAGCTCTGAGTCACTATGCCCAGCCCACAATTCTTAAACAGAACACAGAAAACATTAAATATAAAAGAAAAATGACAAACTAAGTTTCTTCCAAATTAAAGGTACTTCTCATCAAGGCACTATTAAGAATATAAAAAAGCAAGCCATAGACTGGGAGAAAATATGTGCAATACAGATACTCAAGAAATGACTTGGACTAACAATGACAGATGTCAAAGAGGATATCAAGCAACTCATTACTCATACATTGCTAGTGAGGTTGTAAAATGGTGTAATTACTTCAGAGAAAACATTTGGCTGTTTCTTATAAATTAAATATGCACTTACCTCTTGATCCAATAATTCCATTCCTTGTTACTTAACCAAAAGAAGTGAAAGTTATGTCTACAAAAAGATAAGAAAAATATCTATCAGCCAGAGAACATTTTAAATATGGTATATCCTTACAATGGAGTACTACTCACCAATAGAAAGAAATGAGCTATTGATACATGCAAGATTGTATATAAATAACATTCCTCTGGGCAGCACCTATGGCTCAAAGGAGTAGGGCGCTGGCCCCACATGCCGGAGGTGGCGGGTTCAAACCCAGCCCCGGCCAAAAACTGCAAAAACCCCCCACAAATATATATATATAAAACAACTATATATATATAAATATAGTTATATATATATAATATATATAAACATTCCTCTTTAGCATAAGTCATATAAAAGGCAAACTTTCCTTTTGTTGAAAAGAAGATAATTAAACATCTTCACATTAGCAAAGGTAAAGATGTTTTAAGTGGCTATAATTCATCTGCTTTTACTTACTGAAGAGAGAAAACAGAGGAACTCTTAGAACAAAGGGAATCTTAGGAATTATACGCTAATTTCTGGCAAGGAATCTCAGAGCAGAAGGATCATTAGATACAGTAACTTAATGCTTGCCCTAGGCTTAATTGTAAGTAGATACTAGCCAGAGGAACAAGGGCAGGGTTATAAACCAGACCTTGGAAGAGACTCTAAATCAGAGGAAATGAGTTGTCAGGCAAGAATCACATAAGGACATGTCTAAGAGCTGGAGATGGAGACTTTACATATTTTGTGTTAACCTGGATGGAAGTGGAACACATGAATGTGCTCATTTCTAATATGAAGGTAGTGGTTGAGCTAGTACAAGGGGAGGGGTGAGGGAATACGGGAGCGGGGAGAGGAGAGGTGGGGATGGGGTCATGGTTTATAGTGTATCATAGGGGTAGGACACAAGTGTAAGAGGGTCTTTATCTAACAAATGCAAGCAGTGTAACCTAATTCTTCATACCTTCAATGAATCCCAAACAATAAAAATAAATAAATAAAATTACCTCAAAATAAAGACTTTAGCACTTAAAAAAAAAGAGAGAGATAGAATGTATCAATAATTAGGCTTTAGCAAAGTACATCTAATAGTTTTGTTTTCCTATACATGTAAATTAACCATCAAAATTCTTTATTTCATTGTTTGTTGTTACTTTAAATAAGGTTTTCAGTAGTACATTTCCAAGTGAAGCAGTGGAAAATGCATTATGTTGATCCAAATCTCAGATTAAAGTGTCAAGTTTCAACTACTGATCATATCATCAGGGCACCACCACTTAACAGGTGGCCACTTAATTAAATTACAGTCACTGAATGGACAGTTGTTTCCAAAGTTTAGCTATCAGAATAAATGCTAAATGCACAGTCTTCAGAATAACTTCCCATTCTGCGGTACTTCTGTAAGAAAGAGAGTGAGAAGTAAAATTACTACAATTTAAATTTAAAAAGATGCAACAAATTGCTCTGGATATTTATACCCTTCCTTGCAGGGTATCAGAGTATCCACTTCCCCATACCACCACCATTTGCTACTATCAATTTTTTTTTTTTTATTCCTGTCAACCTGATGGGTAAAATACACTACCTCTTTGTTATTTGATCTTTTTCCTCCTTTAAGCACGTTTTCATGTTTGTCAGTCACTTATATTCCCTCTACCATAAACTGTCCATTTATATCCTTTGGCTACTTTTTCCTATTTGTTTGTATCTCTCTTTCTTTTTGATATAAAGGAGACATATTCTGAATATAATATCTTTGTCTGTTATAAATTGCTAATAACCTGCCTTGCTAGTCTGCCACTTATCTTTCAATTTGTTTATGGAGATATTTTTAATCATTGAGAAGCTTTAAATTTTGATACAGTCAATTTTATAAATATATGGTCTTCTTGCCTTGTGAAAAATCTCCTCTGATCCTGGGGCTATAAAAATATGGTACATTTTCTATATCTTCTTCAGTTGCTGTTATGGTTTTGTTTTGTTTTCACGCCTAAGACATGAATTCATCTAGAACTTATTTTTATAAATGGTTTCAGGCAAAGAAATGATTTAGTTTTTTTGTCAAATGGTAAAGTCTCAATTTTAATTCATTGAAGTGTTATTCCTTTCCCCCTAGTGATTTGAAACGCCACCATTAATCTATATACCCAAGTTTCCATTTCTAGACTGTATTTTGCTTTACTGAGCCACGTATCTCTACTTACACTAATTTTACACTGTTTTAATCTCACACTTTTATAATATGTTTCGATGTCAGTAGGGTGGCTTGTTACTTCATGATGTAGTAAAAGCTTTTTATTCCCCAAAACTTACTTTCTTATACCAGAAACTCTATATTGCAATTCTCCATTCCAAGAAATTTCTCTATCTTTTGTCTATCATTAATACTTTCAAGTCTGTTTGACCACTAATGAAAGAAAAACAATGAAAAAAAGATCCACATACAACTTATCAGGAATATTATTAACAGCATTAGTCATATTAGCCAAAAAGTAGGAAGAATTCAAAAGTCCATTAATGAACGGATAAACAAAATACTGCACTTCCGTGCAATTAGCTACTCCTCAACATGAAAAGGAAGGTATTATTAATACTTTCAAGTCTGTTTGACCACTAATGAAAGAAAAACAATGAAAAAAGGTCCACATACAACTTATCAGGTATATTATTAACAGTATTAGTCATACTAGCCAAAAAGTAGGAAGAATTCAAACGTCCATTAATGAACGGATAAACAAAATACTGCACTTCCGTGCAATTAGCTACTCCTCAACATGAAAAGGAAGGAACTACTGATACATGCAACAACATGGGAGAAACTAGAGAACGTGCTGAGCAAGAGGCCAGACCAAAAAAGTCTGCATATTGTAGGATTCCATTCATACAAAATTTCTAGAAAAGACAAAAACATAGAGATAAAAAGCAAATCAGTTGTTGCCTGGGGTTTGAAGTTGAATGGAAGTTGAGCACAAAGGAACTTTCTGGATTAACGAAAGTAGATTGTGTTGATAGTTGCACAACAATATAAGTTTACTAAACCTCATTGAATTGTATACTTAAAATGGATAACGTTTAAGCATGTGGAATTCTACTTAAATAAACATGCTTTTTAAAAACAGAAGAACTGACCTATGTACAAAGCCACAAAAGAAATCTCAACTAATTCTAGAATGAGATTATCATAAAAGCAACAGTCATCATGCAAAGAATAAATCAATTACATTAAATTAAAGGCAATCACAAAAAAACTTGGAACAACTCTAAAATCTGTCTATAGTTGAATGAATAAACTGTCATATTATCATTCAATGTAAAATACTGTACAGCAGTGAATATACAGTTACATGAAACTTTGTAGGAAAAATCTCATAACAATAATTTCAGCAAAAGAAGTGAAAGAAAGTCATATTCATGATAAGCTCAAAAATAGGCAAAACTAACCTACATTGTTTGGTTATGCATATACAAATGTTAAAACTATAAAGAAAAGCAGAGAAATAATTTTCATGAAAGTAAAACTTGTGATCTTTAAGGGAGGAAAATAAGAGTTAAAATTTGAAAGATCATGAGAGGTTTGTGGGGTTGTTGATCATGTTCTCATTGCAATACTAGTTGAATTGTTTTATCTTTTGGACCTACTGGGCTATAAACTGCAACCCTCCCCCTGACACACACACACACACACACACACACTCAAAGATAAAAAGAATTACCAGCTAGATGAAATCCACTCTCACCTTACCTGCCCCACAACACCCAAATTTATATACCTGGAAACTGAAAAGACAAATATACCTTAATTAACTTTGGGGTTAAAGTGAAAACCAAAATTTTATTTTATGCATTTTTTTAAAGGCAAGCATGAAACAAAGTTTATTGAGGAAAAGAAAGGTTTACAGAGCAAGAACAAGATACAGGCTTACAGAGTCAAATATGTTCACCAAATGGGCCTCCACTGCCAGGGCAAGTAGGCAAAGCAGCAAAGAGGCTGGAAAGCAGGATTTTAAATTATAAATAATAAACATAATAAAATAAAATAGAAATTATTTTTCTATTAATAGGAATTAATTAAATTAAAAGCAGAAAATAAATTAGAGAGTAAGAGTTACTCAATAAAACAAAAATAAGATAAAACTTTGGGAAGTATGATTTTAAATTTTTCATTTAAAATTGTTTAAATAAAATTAAACAATGTAAAGAATAAAAAGGCCTTGGTGTATGCCACACCTTTTGGGGGCAAGACACGATTGCAAGAGGAACTTTGCCTAACAAATGCAATCAGTGTAATCTGATTTACTGTACCCTCAATGAATCCCCAACAATAAAAAATAAAAAATTTTAAAATAAAAAGGAAGAGATAACTACACAGGGATTTTTTATTATAAAAAGTCATGCACAAAAATATCAAAAAAGTCTTAAAAGTCACACAAAATGAGTCATTTTCTAAAAAAATATAAATTATCCCAGTGAACCCCCAAACCAGTAGAAACTCTGAAACAGACTAATCAATAATCATAAAAAAAAAACCTCATTACACTTAAGAAAATTTATCTTCCAATAAGGCTAAAGGCCAAATGAGTTTCACAAATGGACTCTACCAAACCCCTCATAGAACAGGTAAGTCAGATCCTAAACATGGTGCTGCAGAACACAGAAACAAAAGGAAAGCTACTCATCTGACTTCACAAAATATTCTGATATCAGAGTCAGAAAATGATAGCACAACAAAGTAAACTTTGGTCTAGTCATATATCAGCTCACATGGAAAAATCCCAACAAAAAATTAGTATAATAAAAGCAGTGGAGAATTCAACAATATTATATCAATAGGTTTTATTGCACGAATTCAAGGATGGTAAAAGTGAAGAAAAAATCTACCATATATTAAAATTTATTACATTAACAGGTTAGGAGAAAAAAAATAGTAATCTCCATAGATACAGAAATAAACACTGATAAAATCTAATGCATTCTTTTTACACATAACACACACACCATAAAATTTGCCATTTAAAATGTACGATTCAAAAAATAAATACATAAAGTGCAAGATTCAGTGGATTTTAGTCAATTCTCATGGTTATCCAACCATCATCACTAATTCCAGAACATTTTCATCACTCTTAAAAAAAATTGCACATCCATTTGCAGTTGTTCCTCGTTCTCCTCTCTCCTCATCCTCTGGCAATAAATCTATTTTCTTTCTCTATAGACAGATATTTTATATAAACAAAATCATCAACCATGGGTTCTTTGTGTCCAGCTTCTTTTACGTAGCATAATATCTTTGAGTTCATGCACACTGTAGCATTTATTAGTACTTCATTCCTTCTCATGGCTGAATAATATCACATTGTTTGCATATAACGGATTTGCTTTTCCACCTGTCTGCTCATGGGCATTTGATTGTTTCCACCTCTTAGGTATTATACATAATGTTGCTATGAACGTTAGTCACAAGTGTTTGTATAGGCATGTTATCAATTCTCTTGGGCATACACCTAGAAAAGAAATTGTTTATGATCGAATTAATGGCAAATTAGACATAAAGTATAACACAAATACCATCCCTGATGAAACATCAAATGCAATCCAATAAAAGTCAAGAGAAAAATAAGGATGCCCTAATGTTATATAAGATATGTACACAAATATCCTGGTACCAATACTATATTAATACTATCCAACATTGTCCTAAATGTCATGGATAATGCAATACAAAAAGAAAAAAACAGCATATAAATTACAAGAGAAAAAAGACACAAAATTGTGATTATGTGTGCATGATATGTCAAAAAATCTAAGAAAATCAAATAAATTATTAGAAGTGATAAGGGAGTTCAGCAAGGGGGGACCATATGAAAGATAACATAGAAAAAGCAATCACTTTCTCAAGTAGTATGTATCTGTTAGGGATTGTGTTTGTGTGTAACAAAAAAACTTGAATGAACAAAACAATTAGTGGTTTATTCTTTTCTTCACACAGTAACATTCAGCTCACAGATGTCAAGGCTAAGGTCTCTGAAATTCTCTTGACCTTTCTTTCAAGGATATAGCTCCAGTCATTACATTTGTGTTCTATGTAGGAAAAAGATAAGAGGGAAAAAGAAAAGGTATTATGAGCAGAGTCTGCCCCTTTTATAAAAGAGCTTTTCCAGAAGTCCCACCCAGCAACTTCTGCTTGCATTTCATTAGCCTAAAACTTACATGGTTACCCTATGTTGCAAAGGAGTATGAGAAACATAATTTAGTTGGGCACTGCTGCCACAAACAAAACCGAAGTTTTGATTATGTAGACTCATCTGCCGCATGCCAGTAATAACCATGTAGAAAATATAATAAATACATATGTGAAAGCACAGAAGAGTCA
The DNA here is from genome assembly GCA_963574355.1 of Loris lydekkerianus. Taxonomy (NCBI): domain Eukaryota; kingdom Metazoa; phylum Chordata; class Mammalia; order Primates; family Lorisidae; genus Loris; species Loris lydekkerianus. Next base: position 9,138 of record CAUYPK010144770.1, read on the forward strand.
TAGACTATTACAAACCAAACTGGTATCTATGGTTACCATTAAAGAGTGTTTATCAAAGGAGAATTTTCACCTCATCTATAAGGCTTTACATTTTATGTAATTAAAATGTAAGAAATTACACAACTGCATATATTTCTCAAACCCACAGAACCAGAATTATCCTGCATCCTGTCTACAGCAGTGGTTACATGAATTGATGCATGTGTAAAATTTCATATAACCATATAGCAACAGGAGTGAAGTTTATTGTTAAGTTTAAAAAGAAAAAAACCTCATATAACTGCCACCTAAAGAGGGTGAATTTGGGCTGTATGTAAATTATACTTCAATATATTCAATATATTAAAAGTGGAAAATTTTTCATTTAAAAAGATCATAATATAGTTTTTTTAAAGAAAAAGGATATGAATTACATTAGTGGTATTAAAATTATTTGACATATATATTTTTAAAGATTATAAGACATACATATGTCTATAATACTGTCCCACTTACATGCCTATATATCTTTGCATAATAGGATTATAGACATTTCTCTCTTTATCTGTACTTTTTTCTATAATGAATATATATATATGTTATTTTCTACTAGTTACTTTTTTCAATGTTGGATAGGTGGGCAACGGCCCAATAGTAGACACCTGGCATAGAATCTCGTCTCAGATTGGCTCTGTTGCCCAAGCCTGGACTCCAGGGGGAACCTGCAAGTGGTCCAAGGAAATGCAGTGTGTGGGGAGTGTTGCTACGGTAACAAATATGGAAAAGTGATTAAGGCCCTGATGGTAATATATCCCAGGATCTGATCATTTGGTTACTGCCTGTGTACATGCAAGAGTTTGCCAAACTGAATATCTCTCTTAAGAACTTACTTTGAGGCCCAACCAAGTGCTGTGAAAGATTCCCTTCCCAGCACACTAGAAAGCATTCTCTACCAACAGGTTGGTCCCTGTCAAATTATTTATAGGAGATTGGTTCACATACTGTAAATGATATGAATACTTCTAATTATATCCAAACATGCCAAATGTCACTACAAACTATGTTGAGGGTTCATGTTGCCAAATGTGTTGCCCTAACAAAGAGGAGGTAGCTACAGCATCAGCACATTAGCTCCTATATAAGCAGGGCTAACCCTTATGCCTTATCTCTACCAAGCACTTAGAGGTAAGTGATGGGCGCCATGGGACTCAAAGGATGTGCAGGGGCAGAAAGAGCTGACCCTGTGAATATCTTTGAGCATAAAACAGTTGCTCTCAGCTTCAACTTTTGTTTTCACAGAGCCAAGCTTGAGGGCAGAGAAATTTTAATTAACTATATTACCAAAACTTCAACTTATTACCACTAATAAGAAACTTGTTTTACAGAGTGGGACAGTTTTGATACTGAATTTTCATCTGGAACTCCAGAGGTAAGATTCAGCTTTACTCATTTATAGATGACAGAGGGGATTTAATCTAATGAAACTGTGAACAATTCTCAATTGGACACCATTTCCACGTTTTTGAAGTTATATCAGTACAGAGTGCTTCCAAATGACAGTTTATAAATGCTAGAAATGCATTTTTTCAGAATGTGTTGTTCTCAAAGACTACTCTCATTTGAGTTCCAGCATTAAAGGACCATTTGGGACAGAATTAGCTTTGACAGTGAATTCTCAGCTGCGCTTAGAACTGTCCAGGGGTAATAGACTCCATGCCAACCTTCTTCTACTACAGAGAACTGACTGCTTAAGATATTTTATAGTTTTTTAAAACCCCAGAAAAATTTTTATCTAAAAATGTAAACACAAACACCTGTTTAAAACCATATTATTTTGATGATTCACTGATATTTGTTGTTTCAAAGATATTCATTTAAAAAGTTATAAGCATTACACCCCTAGGGTGCTAAATATGTAAGAGAGATCCTGCCAGTCCCTAAGTGACTTCCTACCTGAAAGTAAACCTAATACGTCGATGCTCCAGAGGCATATCTGTGATCAGAAGACATGCATGTGATGCACTCTTAAACATTTTTCTCTTTTCTTTTTCTGAGTGAAAAGATACTTGTGGAATTTACATGGGAAGATGGGCCTTCATGAGGGAGCTCTTATTTCCCTGTAGTTAGATATATTAACTGACAGCTGAAATCTCTCATGGCAAAAGGAGACTGTCAAAAAAGATTTTAGAATTAAGGCAATGCTAAGTTTCTTGGTAACAAGCCAAAAGATAAAAAAATCAGAGTACCAGAATGTACTATGAGGTTCTTTTAAGAGCTCACTGAGACACATCACACCTAATATCAAAATAAAGCAGATATTAAAAATAATTATTTGGTTTATGAAAGAAAAATGGCTAAATATCAACCTTTGTACAAGACAAACTTTCTTTCCTAACTATATGCTTATTTTAGCATATGGTATACTCAAATTATGCAGCGGGAGAGGAGGGGATTAAATAATGACAGTTGCTATAACACAAACCATCATGAGTTTTAGCGATAGAGATTGTTAAGTTTAGAGATTTAAAAAAAAAAAAAAAAAAAAAAGTAAAGATTCCATTCTAATTAAATTGTAGTGTCCCAGCACAGGCGATGCTCACCATTTCTTCCATTTCAAATCCTCACACTTGTAACTACTGTTTCTTTTTTCTCCTCCTCCTTTGTTATTTTTCCCCAAGGAAAAAACTGCAGCTATGAGTGCCAGTTCCGACGCTGAGATGGCTGTTTTTGGCGAAGCCGCTCCCTACCTTCGAAAATCGGAAAAGGAGCGGATTGAGGCCCAAAACAAGCCTTTTGATGCTAAAACATCAGTCTTTGTCGTGGAGCCCAAGGAATCCTACGTGAAGAGCACCGTACAAAGCAAGGAGGAAGGGAAAGTAACTGTAAAGACTGAAAGTGGAGCAGTAAGTGAAAACATAATAAGACATTTCCATTTTATTTCTCTATCTCCCCAATTAAAGAGGTGAAGCCTAACTTACTGGGAATCCTTATACCTATTGTCAATACAAACACCCTTCTAGTCAGCATATAGACATCAGATTTGAAAGGCATTCACAGCAGTAATCGCATGTCTCCCCTTCCTAACTGCCCAGAGGACTTCACCCCACCTAAATATTGGCTCTACTGTTCTGCTTCAATTCCCCACTTACCAACTAAATCTCTAAACTCAGGAGAGATAAAAACTAGTTCCTCCTACTAGAAGTTAAAATTTTACTTAAATAAATTATTGATATCTCCATTACTTTTCCCAAATATAAAGTTTCTTGCAATGAAAGAAAGGAAAAATTTTAAATGTAACCAATATATTAAAGTAACAATAAAAGATATAAACTAATAAATCTGGGATGAGAAAAAGAATGTGGGAGGAAAAAAAAAAATCTAAGAAAAAGGTAGTGTCCTAGATTACCACTGGAAACAAATTTTCTTAACATCAAACTACTCTGAAATGAATATATTTTCATGGTTTTATCAAAGGACATTGAATAACATAGTATGGTAGAAAGTATTTGCAATTACACCAAAATAAACAGGCAAACATAAACCTTATCTCCAACCATTAAAACAAATTGGTCTCTTGTTTACTTACCAGAGTCTAACCGTAAGGGAAGACCAAGTCTTTCCTATGAACCCTCCAAAATATGACAAAATTGAGGACATGGCTATGATGACCCATCTACATGAACCTGGAGTGCTGTACAACCTCAAAGAGCGCTACGCAGCCTGGATGATCTACGTGAGTGCCCTTCAGCGTATCTTTTTATTCCATTTATTTCCCTCAATAAGAGTAAGATGCACATGTTGAATTTTCTGATTCCCCCAGACCTACTCGGGCCTTTTCTGTGTCACTGTCAATCCCTACAAGTGGCTGCCAGTGTACAACCCTGAGGTGGTGACGGCCTACAGAGGCAAAAAGCGCCAGGAGGCCCCACCCCACATCTTCTCCATCTCTGACAACGCCTATCAGTTCATGCTGACCGGTGAGTGAAGGAGGCATCTGTCTACAGAAATGTGTAAATAAAATCTTTGATGAATAAGCAGATCTCTTTTGAGTCACATGAGGCTTCGCTGTTTTCAAAAAACTTTTACAGCTATGATGTCTTATGTCCTTCCCAGCAGCCATGTGCATTTTTACAGATGAGCAGAGTGAAGTTCACAAAGTCATGGTCCTATTTGAGCTAACACAGCTAGGAAGGAGAAGCCTTGGTGAAGAAATTAGCGACCTCTGTAAATGTTACTTATGGCTTTTCATACTTTTTTACTTTATAATTTGAATAGAAAACAATTTCAAATATATTCCTTAAAAATATCCACATCCACAATAATCAAAGAAAAGAGTTATTAACCACAACTGTAAAACTTTGTGAATTCTTATCTTTATTTACACAGTGATATGGCCAGCCTTTAGGGTAGCACATAAGTAAAGAAAGAGCTATGAGTTTTGGCCCAACAACTTTTGAAATACTGTTCTATTAGAATGAAAGAAAAACAACAACAACAACAACAAAAAAAAACCCATAAAACCTTGCCTTTTATGAGAGAAAAAAAAAAATCTCTTCTCCTAGCAAAATTTAAAAAACAAATTATATCAAAATCTGTGGTTCTGCCTTACTAAACATAAACAACCAATGCATACCACGTATGCATTTCCAAGTCCCTGTTGTTTCATGGAATTTTGGAAACTGAAAGTTATTTTTCTTTTTTGTTTGTTTTATTGCTCTTATTTTTAAATTGTCTTTTAAAGAGGGAAAGAAAAGAGAAAGAAATAAAATAGAAATCTCCTATTACAAATTGGCCAGTAATTCTACAAGGATTCTATGTCAGTAAATTGTTCTGTAGTTGTCAACAGAAGTTATAGCTACCTCTCAGAAATCAGCCAAACGCTGGCCCGCTTCGGAGATTTTAACACTCAGCAGCTGACCTGATTAATGTTATTTTGGCATTGCCTAAAGAGAATAGAACATTGTTTTCTAATCTATGTTCCCACTAGATGCAATACGACCTTCCATGATTTTGCTTAAATTACGGAAAAAAAATCTGAATATGGTGCAAAATCTGCATTTACTTCCCTGAATGGAACTTTAAAGTTCTCTAAAGTCTATGTCTGTAACTACATCTAAACAACATCCAGATTTGTAGTTACTTTCTCTGAACAGAATTTTAGAGTTTAGTATTCTCTAAAATCTATCAGTATAAGGTCCGGTACAGTGGCTCATGCCTGCAATCCTAGCCATCTGGGAGGTCAAGGCAAATGGATTGCTTAAGCTCAGTAGTTCGAGACTAGCCTGAGCAAGAGTGAGACCCCCGTCTCTAAAACCAGCCAGGCGTTGTGTCGGGCACACGTAGCCCCAACTACTTAAGAGGCTGAGGCAAGAGAATCACTTGATCCCAAGAGTCTGAAGTTGCTATGAGCTATGATGCCACGGCAACAAAGTGAGACTATCTCTTAAAAAAAAAAAAAAAATTATCAGTATAGAATTAGAGATTAAACACAATGGCAAATTGATACAAATACAAAATATGAGTCATGTAACTAGTGACAATGTTTGTCTTTATTATTTAGAAATGTGCATAGCATTAAAAGGGAAATAGAAGTCAATAAACACAAACATTCACAACTCCAGACTCCTTATTTAAAGTAAGTATCACCAGCAGTTAAAATAATGTCATCAAAAGCTGAGAGGAGGCCATGTGGCAGAAAAATATATGAACTGGAAGGCAAACAATCTAAATATAGTATCTTTAACCTTAACTAGCTATGTAATTAATATTAGAAAAGTCATTTATTCCTCTCTGGGTCTCAGCTTCTTTACCTGTTAAATGGAAGAGCTGGCCTTAGTAGCAATTTCTAATATCTCTTATAACTTCAAAATTCTATCATTCTTATTGAAGTATTTATAAATACAAATTACATCATGCCTGGGGTTTTCTTTAAAATAATCTAGGAGAATGAGAGAAAAACAATTAAATTCAAGAAAGGGGCAGGAGGAAAAAGAGAAAGGGGTTCTGTAAGTTCCCAGCTAATAGGTACAAGTAGGGTACATGGTCCACCTCCTAGATGAAGGACCCAACTACAAATTGGACTTTACCTAACAAATGCAAACAGTGTAACCTAATCACATATACCTTTATATTAATCCAAATAAGTAAATAAAAGAACAAAACTAAATAAAATAAAATAATCCAGAAGATTGGGATAAGGTATACAAGATATAAAATTGGCCAGATGTTAATAACTGAACATGTATTATCTACTTTTGTATTATGTTCAAAATTTTCAAAACAAAAGTTTTAAACATTAATTAAATATATACCTTATACCCATTAGGATGACTTTCACCAAAAAAACAGAAAATAATAAGTGTTGGCAAGGATGTAGAAAAATTGGAGCCCTTGTACACTGTTGGTGGGAAAATGACACAGCTGGTGCGGAAAATATGGTGGTTTCTCAACAAATTAAATTAGAATTATAATATGATCCAGCAATTCCACTTCTGAGTATATGCCCAAAATAACCGAAAGCAGAGTCTTGAAGAAACATCTGTATACCCATGTTCATAGCAGCATTAGTCACAAAAGCTAAAACACAGAGGCAACACAAGTGTCTGTTGATAGATTAATAAACAATGTTGTTCATATATACAATATATTCTGCCTTGAAAAGGAAATTCAGACATATGCTACAACAGGGAAAAACCTTAAGGGTATTATGTTGGATGAAATAAGCCAGTCATAAAAATGACAAGTGCTATATGACTCCACTTACACGAGGTATTTAGAGTAGTCAAATTCACAGAGACAGAAAATAGAATGGTGGTTTCCAGGGGCTGGGAGGAGTAAGAGATGGGGAGTTCATATTTAATGAACACAGAGTTTCAGTTTTACAAGATGAAAAGAGTTATGGAGCTGGAAGGTAGTGAGGTTTGCACAACATAATGAATACACTTAATACCACTGACCTGTATACTTAAATATAGTTCAGGTGGTAAATTTTATTATGTGTATTTTACCATGACAATAATAATAATAATAAGTACCCCAAAAGTCCACATATTTTGCCTCTTATTTTCACAAATTTTAGTTCAAGAGGCAATTGGATATTTTGGAGGCTAAACACAAAACCAAAATCAGAGGCAACATCTTCAAAAAGTAAAAAAAAAAAAAAAGAAAAAAAACTGTTTGACTTGAACTGATTCAAGAATCTTCATATTGAATGTCCATTTGTTAATTGATTATCTTGATCTCTTTCCCAGATCGTGAGAACCAGTCCATACTGATCACGTATGTGACATTTTTTTCCTCTCTGATTGGCAGTGATTATCTTAGATGTTGACAAGGTGGGCTATAGTTCTGACTTCTTGTCTGATTTCTGTTTGGCAGTGGAGAATCCGGAGCAGGAAAGACTGTGAACACCAAGCGTGTCATCCAGTACTTTGCAACAATTGCAGTCACTGGAGAGAAGAAGAAGGAGGAATCAGGCAAAATGCAGGTATGTTTGTCTTGCAGCCAGAGTTAGAATTAAGACTGTCAGGGTTCTTCGAAGTCTAGAGCCCCAAATATTGGGAGCTGCTCTTGCCTTTGCAGGGGACTCTGGAAGATCAAATCATCAGTGCCAACCCCCTACTGGAGGCCTTTGGCAACGCCAAGACTGTGAGGAATGACAACTCCTCTCGCTTTGTAAGTCTCTTGGTCACTGAAGTGGTTGCCATGTCTGAATTACTATTTCAGTTGCATCATTCTGTGTGCTTCAGTTCTCTAATATTAAATAATCTTTATCTTTTCAAGGGTAAATTCATTAGAATCCACTTCGGTACTACAGGGAAGCTGGCATCTGCTGATATTGAAACATGTGAGTAACAGGACCACTGAAAAATCAAAGCACAGAGACAAGTGATTTCATTTGCAGGAATATTTTGCAACACTTGCTGTGCGTGAAGCCTGTAAAAGAGTGATCTACTGCCAGTGTTGCCCATGACCTAATGCCAGATTTATCCATCATCCATGGAGGGCTCTGTTTATTTCGATCTCAGTCTGCTGGTTCTGTAGCACATCCTAGAGAAAATCCTGCCTCAGAAACAAATATGCTGTTTTTCCAGGACAAATAGTAGAGGTCCTCAAACTTTTCAAACAGGGAGCCAGTTCACTGTCCCTCAGACAGTTGGAGGACCAGACTATAGTTTAAAAAAAAAAAACACTATGAACAAATTCCTATGGACACTGCACATATCTTATTTTGAAGTAAAAAAACAAAATGGGAACAAATACAATCACACCACCTCGTGTGGCCTGCGGGCTGTAGTTTGAGGACCCCTGTACTAGGGCTTCCTTTGGATTCCTATGGAGTTACCTATGGGTTCCTGATATATCTCTGTGATTTGCTCTTGGTCTGAGCTTTGGTACATGATTCCAAGGTAGTCCCTCACACCAGCAGGACTGGATCAATTAAAATACAGAGGTCTCAAATACTCCATATAAAAAATTTGTTCTAGAGCAGGTATTCTACCAGATGGTGAAAACCACAGGCAATTATCATACCCATCGGCATTGCTAATATGTACAACTGCAGGATCATCAAGTTGAAATCTCAATGGAGCCAAATGTAATACCCCCAATTTTGGCCAGAGGCACTGGTTCATTTAATATCTTAGAAGCACTGATTTTTCTTTCAAACTCAATGTCTCTCTCTCTTTCCAGATCTTCTGGAGAAGTCTAGAGTTACTTTCCAGCTAAAGGCTGAAAGAAGTTACCATATTTTTTATCAGATCACTTCCAATAAGAAGCCAGATCTAATTGGTAAGAAAGGACTTAAATTCACAGACTAGAAGTTAGTGTTATAACATCTTCTAATGAAAAACCTAAATATACCCTGAATTCTGTGTACCCAGAAATGCTCCTGATCACCACCAACCCATATGACTATGCCTTTGTCAGTCAGGGGGAGATCACAGTGCCCAGCATTGATGACCAAGAAGAGCTGATGGCCACAGATGTAAGTTATACATGTATTTTTCTTAGAATGACAACAGCAACCCCCCATTGATATGGTTACCTTAGGATACCCCCATAAATTCCCCTGTTAGTCTTTTCTGCCCTCACTTTTGTCCTATCATTTCTTCTGGCAGAGTGCCATTGACATCCTGGGCTTCACTCCTGAAGAAAAAGTGTCCATCTACAAACTCACAGGAGCTGTGATGCATTATGGGAACATGAAATTCAAGCAAAAGCAGCGTGAGGAACAAGCTGAGCCAGATGGCACTGAAGGTACCAAATGAACCTCCATCTGGGTTGGAATCAGAGAACATGGCCCTCTGAAAAAGGAAAAAAAAAACTCCTACACTTGTTAACTTCTTTGTAGCTGGATTTCTGAACAACATACACACATTTACACAGAGTGCAAGCTTTCCGCACTCCCCCCTCCTTACATCTCCATATCTCTTTCATTTCTATCAAGCCCAAATAAATTATAGTACACCCCAATAGCCACTTATAAGCACAGCCTTTAAGACAGAATGAGATGGAATAGTGTTCCTGCTTTGCCTTGGCAATGGTCTGTTTTGGCACTAGCTAGGAAAATCTAGTGATTGGCAACAGAGAATCTGCCCGAACACAGGGTTATGGGTGAAAGATACTCCTAGTGACAACTGTGTGCATGTGTTATCTATACAGAAACCTATAGACTATATGAGCAGCAGATGAAAAAGGGAATTAAAAAAGAAAAATCATATTCTCTACATATGGAAAGAACATGCAATGTACAGGACAACAGAAAGCTAACCATCTGCCCATAAAGCCAGTCCTGACCACCCCAGCTGGACATTCTCTCTCCTGCCTCTAAACTTTTCAGTGATCACTTTTGTGTCTGACACGTGGCATTTGTTTATGTTATAGTCATTGACAGAATTTTAGGAAGGAATTCTACTGAGATCAATAGAGTGAAATTTAATCCTCACATTTTCAGATAAAATTAATCCAGTAAGATTAAATTGGGAGGGGCAAAACTAAGCGCAAATATTCTGGCTTTTGTCCCTCCCTAACAGTGATTATTTATCTTATCCTCCCAACTACACCAATGTGTCTTAAAAACAGAGACTTTGGCTTTTACTTTGCATAAATATTGCAGCAAATACTGGACTTACGATTACCACTGATGAAAACTTTCTCAAAACTACTTGCAACACATTACTCAAGGTCAGCGCAACTGACCAAATATTTAGAGGCAAGCATATGCTCTAAGATATAGAATTATTCAAAACTTTTGTTTAAATAATATAAAAATGAATTGGAGAAAAATGGAAAGATTAAGGAGGATACACACCATCATACAACAGTTCCTGAATTGTGTCTCTGCAGTTGCTGACAAGGCAGCCTATCTCCAGAGTCTGAACTCTGCCGACCTGCTCAAAGCCCTCTGCTACCCCAGGGTCAAGGTCGGCAATGAGTACGTCACCAAAGGCCAGACTGTGCAGCAGGTAAGTGCACAACCTCAGTGAATCACATACAACCCAGGCATTCATGACACATCTTTAATAAGGCCAACACTTCACTCTATCTGTGAAGGTGTACAACGCGGTGGGTGCTCTGGCCAAAGCTGTCTACGAGAAGATGTTCCTGTGGATGGTCACCCGCATCAACCAGCAGCTGGACACCAAGCAGCCCAGGCAGTACTTCATTGGGGTCTTGGACATCGCTGGCTTTGAGATCTTTGATGTGAGTTATTTTCATAGTAATAAAAATTGAGAGGGTGGCAATTGTCATCTTTTATATATTAAATATTACCATTATACATTTACATTTGTAGTGTCCATATTGTTTGCTCCAACACTGCACCTAGACCAAGTGTTATGTCCAAAATACCTAGGAGGTAACAGAATGTAATAAAACAACAGCTTACACTTACTGAGCAATCGGCATATTTCTGGCACTATATTAGAGACTTCAAATGTTACCTTGTTTAATCTTCAAAACAACCCAAGAAGTAGCTAATATTATCCCTAATTACATACAGAAGAGACTAAGACAGAAGAAAATCAAAACACTAGCTAAAGATGCCACAGGCCAGGAGAGGAACCCAGATCTGTAGCATCTGGTCCATACACAAGGCATTTTCCATGAAGAAGGAAAGGCCCAAGGGCAGAAGCTTAGAGACAAATGATAGTGTCTCCTCTTCCAGGTTCATCTTACACAATTTAACCCCCAGGACATCAGCTTAATCATCTACAAAATGAGGAAGTAAATTATTACAAAGACTCTTTTAGATCTTTGCTGAGATAAATCAGGTCCCTACTTTTACACACTAAACAAAGGAGATTTGCCAAATGTTTGATATCAACAGAGGAGAAATTAGCCTATTCATTTCACTTTATAAAACAAGATCTTTACCACTAAAGGTCTTAAGACAAGCTTTCCTGAATAATGTGACAGCCCAAGGTAAAATGTGCACTCTATTTTGAATTGGAGAGTGGAAGTGGTTAACAGAATAACTTACTTTCCAATAACTTACTTTCCCCCTTACCTTTAAATATTCACCCTAACACACAGAACCATAATTGTACCTTTAATGTATATTTTTTCCCATGTAATCTTACAGGTACAAGGAGGTGAATTCTCCCAGAATGCTTGTTATTTAATTGATACCGGGGCCCTTTAATAATGCCTAGAATTCATGAGAAAGGCTCATATCAATAATAATCTTTTTTTCCCTGGGAATTGTGAAGGAACAACAATTAGTTTAAATTGTATCTCATTACTATAGTCTCCATTTTCCATTAAAAGAGTTTTTCGGTAATGAATTTTACCACTGTAATATAAAAACCCATTTAATGTTGGAAATCTCTACTATGCTGTGTAGTTCAATAGCCTGGAGCAGCTGTGCATCAACTTTACCAACGAGAAACTGCAACAGTTTTTCAACCACCACATGTTCGTGCTGGAGCAGGAGGAGTACAAGAAGGAAGGCATTGAGTGGGAGTTCATCGACTTTGGCATGGACCTGGCCGCCTGCATTGAGCTCATTGAGAAGGT
>CAUYPK010144775.1:0-17158 GCA_963574355.1 Loris lydekkerianus
TGGGCTAGTGTGGAGGCTGGGAGAACACAGGAGGGAAGATACAATGTGTTGCGGCTTCCACAGTTCCTGGTCAGGGCATGCGGAGGCCAGGTGGGTGCGGGTCGCAGGTTGGGGGTTGTGGCACAGCTCTTATGGAGGTCCGGTTGGTGCCAAGCCCAGGATTTTGAGTTTGCTATGAGCTGTGACATCACGGCACTCTACTCAAGGCAACAGCTCCAGTGTGCCAAACCTGGCTCACTCTGCCCCTTAGGATTAAGGCTGTAAGGCAGCTCAGTCCCTGCCTTTAGGCTGCTCCGTCACTAGGTTACTAGGTCCCGCCCAATCCTTGCTCTGGGACCCTGAGGGTGGAGCTTGCTGGGGCAATTCTCTCACAATGTCTTCCTGCGCCCAGCTCAGTGGCTCAGTCTGAGGCCCCAGACAATGCCCAAGTTTCTCCACACTCATGCTCAAGATCTCCCCAAGGCAGTTCAACTGAGTGCCAAGTCCAAAAACACCAAAACAGTTCACAGATAAGGCCTTTCCGGTTTGCAGTCTCACTGCTGCTTGTACTTACAGTTGCCGGCAGGATTAGGTTGGTCAAAAACACATAACCACTTGCCAGTTTTCCACTGTTTTTGTCTATCTCTTGAGATCCATAAGTCCCTTGCTGACTCCCTGTATCCTCAAAGGGATGATTATAGGCAGATCCCACCAGCCAGAGATGCCTGGAGTCTTATCTCCCCAGACTCACCGTGCCCTGTTGCAGGGAAGCTGTTATTCGGCCGCCATCTTTAATCCATCTCCAGAAACAGTATTTGAATGCAAACTTTGAAGCATTACAGTAGCTGAAAAAATATCCTTAATTTTTTTACAACTTAAGATATATCTATTTTCCATCTACTTAGTCAAAAAGCCAGTGAAATCTCTTAACACTTTTAGGTTCATCTTGACAGATTTGTTAAGAGTCTATACAATAACACCAGTCCATAGGAGAAGGATGATGCCTTAAACCCACTTTTTGTAAGATTTTTCTCTGAGGTTCGCAGACGTGCCAACAGTAAAGATTACAGCTCACTTGCTAATGGGACCCTATTAGCCCTGATAGCTCCCTTAAGATTGTCGTATGGCATGAACTAGGTCCCCTCTCCTCCCTGAATAGCAAGAGAATAAAACTATGTTCTGGCCACACTAGTGAATTACGTTGAAAGAACTAGAAAATCAACATAGATAACAAAGGCATGCCAAAAGGACAAATGGGGAAATCTCCTCACCAGAGTATTTGCACATGATTGAGTGAATGAATTTTAATTCAACATTTATTGAGTTCCTATTGGACTGTCAGCCATTGTGCCAGGTCCTTTCACACATCCACTGAGTCAAACTCTCACCATGAGATTAATATAGGCCAAGCGATCAATTAAACCCTGTTGGGTGAGGTAAATTCAGGTTATTAGAGGTAAAGTGATTTGTCCAGGCTTGTATAGAGAGTTAATGGCAGATCTTGAACTTGAACCTAGGTCAGCTGCCCCTATGTAACAACACTGTCCTAAGATTTCCAGATACAAGTTTCTGTATTGTCAAAGACTTTGTTCCTGGAATTTCCCCTGATTTTCCTGGGTCATCATCTTCACCTGAGTCTTCTGGATCATTCCTATCAGCACGTAGTTGTGTTCCAAGGCCTCTCACCATAGATTAAAAAAACACAGTACAAAAAAAAAAAAACAAAACAACACTTCCTAGGAGCATTGCTGTCCTCAATTGCTCTGCTCCCTTTCACAGCCAAATTTCTGGAAAGAGCCATTTGCCATCACCATCTCCACTGCCTCACCCCAATCTCTTCCTAGTACACGTCCATTCTTATCTTCTTGTGTCTATCTCCATGTTGCCAAATCCAAACAGTCACTTCTCTGTCCTTATTGTGTTGTGCCCCTGGCAGTCTTCAACACAGCTGGCCTTTCTCTTCTGCTCAGAACATTTTCTTATCTTTTGTCATTAATCCTCACTACAGCTCTATGACGTATTATCATTCTCATTTTTACATGTGAAAAAGGGAGATTTAAAGAAGATAAATAGCCTTCCAAGTTAACAAAGTCAGTAGGTGACAGAATTCTGTTCTGTCAGAAGAAATAAATAAAGAATGGATCTGATGAGAAGTAGATAATTATAATGAACATTATAGGCAGCCTCTGGGTTGTGTATGAGATAGGTTCTGAAGGTTTGTTCTTAAGCTGAATTTCTAGGGAAGTTGGTGAAGATATGTTTCACTATTACCTGTAACAGCCTTCATTTGCAAGCATGAGTTGTATGTAAGTCAGGGACTGATTGTATGTAATAGTTTGTACTTTTAAATAACTACAAATTACTCAACCTGATATAAGTCCAAAATACCTTTGTGCCCTTCTGGGTTCAGAAGATCATGCCTCTGGTAGCTTGGGGACCTGGATCTTGTCTGAAGAAGAGTGTTTGACCCAGGAAAGTGTACACTCTTTAACTGGGTTATCACGCCGGAGTGATTCACTTACCTGCGGGAACTCCCACCCTTTAGTGGTCTTGTCTGCCTGCAGCCAACATTAAGGTTTGCTAATCCACTTGAGTAAACATTTCCCAAGATTTTAACCCATTTACTTTTAACACTATTCACATCTAGCCCTAATTTTTGTTTACTAGACTGCCAAGGGATAGACTTAAATTATATATGATCACAGCTTGACCTAGAAACTAGATGGGTAAAATCAGTGGAGTTCGCCTTAGAGGGGTGAGGGCAAGAAGTCCAATTGTGACTTCAACTGATTCATCCAACAAATACTTCTTGAACCTATCCCATATACTGTTCTATGCGCTGGAAATTGAATAGTGCCGTAAGTAGAGGACAGACTTGCTGCCCTCAGGAAGCTTATGTTAATTGAATATAAGAGCCTTCCTATTTAAAGAAAAATAATTTAAAAACTTGAGGTAAGAGTAAACATTTTCTCACTGGTCAAAAGACTGCATGTATAATGGTACTAAAATCATGTGAAATTCAGAAAATAAACTTCTATCAGAGTGGGGCAGGAGGCAAAGAACAGGTAAACACCTGTGTGGGTTTTTTTTTGTTGGTTTTTTTTTTTTGTACTGGACTGGTCACTAGGGGCAGCCAGCAGAGGGCTGCCTAGCCATACCAGGTGGAGGTAAATGTGACACAAAACGTCCTTCCTTTTCTTTTCTCTCACCTGTAAACTTAACACCCTGAGATTTAACATCTAGAAGTATCTAAATGGAGGTTGAGATTTATAATTTGTGGCCCTGAGCTCCTGCAAGGAAGCACTGGGCTAACTCTTCAAATCAGAATTAGGAATATCTGTGAAACCATAAATCAAACAAATGTGCCTGCCAGCTTCTTCTTTTTTCTTTTCTTTTCTTCCTTCCTTCCTTTCTTTCTTTCTTTTTTCTTTTGAGTTTTATTAAGGAAAATTGTCTGTTGTTCTGAAGATCACATTTAATGCTCTAAAACAAAAATATCTAGTCCAAAGGAAACATACCTTTGTCTCAGATGAGATTTTTATCTTCTTTGCCCCAAGGCTGAGGCAGATATAATTTGTTTTGTGGTTAGTAGTGGTGAATTTTTAAAATTTTATTATTTGTTTTTATTTTTCTTGTATTAGAGATGACTACTTCTGGACGTAGTGAGGAAGATGGCTGTCAGGTAAAGATGTACACAAATGGACCCTCTGATTTGATCCAACATCTAATTTTATGAATCAGTGTCTTTTCCATTCTTAGTCTAGCGATTCCCTTGGATACAGCACATGCTTTGATCAAACTATACTTCTTATTTTTCCCCAGACATAGCAGGAAGTGTCTCTCACCCCCTGTATGTATGATAAAATTCTATTCTTCAACTTTAGCTTAAATTTCACTCCCTCTTCTTCTTAGGCAGGTGTATCTGTGACTAGTAAATAGTATACCCTGCTAACAGAATATTAGAGCTGAAGGAATCCTGATGATGCAGTTGCCCAGTTGGCTACATCACAAGACTTTAGATTGGGTATAGTAGCTCATGCCTATAATCCTAGCACTTTGGGAGGCTGAGGCAGGAGGACTACTTGAGGCAGGGTGTTCGAGGCAAGCCTGAGCAACAGAGTGAGACTCCATCTCTACAAAAAATAGAAAGATTAACCAGATATGGTGACTTCCACCTGTACTCCCAGCTACTCAAAGGCTGAGGTAGGAGGATTGCTTGAGCCCAGGAATTTGAGGTTGCAGTGAGCTGTGATGGCCACTGCACTCTAGCCCAGGCAATGGAGTGAGACCAAATTAAAAGTAACAATAATGATAAATATACTTGAGGAAAAGCATAAGAAGATGTAAGGTGGGGGAAAAATAAGCCTTTGAAAACATTTAAAAATATAGATTTTTAGGTCCCAGCCGTAGATTTAGAAGGCTGAAGTGGAACCCATGAATCTATATTTTACAAAAGTCCCTTAAGGTGATTCTGATGCAGAGTTGGCTTAGGAAACCACTGTGCTCATTTCATCATGGAGGGAGCAGAAGTTGAGTAATTTGTCCAAAGTAACAGAGTAAATTGCAAATTCAGGACCTGGACCCAGTACCTTCTTACTACATCACCTTATGTTCCAGCAGACACTGTCGTGACTGCATAAATGCCTCTATCAGACACCATCTGGTAATGGATTGGTCTACTATGCCATATGGGTTTCCAGAATCATCACAGTACTTTGGTGACAGTGAGGGATGGAGGAAAGATTTCTCAATTAGAAGTCAGCTCTTTACCAACCAGATGACCTGGTCTTGTGATGTGAATGCATGGCCTCCCCTCTTCCATCTGGTCAACTAGGATAACGGTTCTTACTCTGTCTTAGCCCAACAGGATGACATGTATAGGGAGTGTGGCATAAACTATAAGTGATGCTACAAGTATAAAGGAGTAATACTTGTGACAAATAATAATGCACCTATGAATGCGTTGATAATGATAGTGAAGGTTTAGCACAGAGGCATGAGATCAACTGGCCCATGGCTCAGGTGTCTGTCTCCAGGTGGGGCCAGTGTAAGGTCTGAAGTCTGGTTTGTAGCTTTACCATTTTGGTTTGTTCTGTTGACCGTACTCTTGAATACTGATCAACATCTCTGTAGTAAGCATGGAAAATGCTAGATAAAAGCAGATACATCGTTGCAAATAGAGTATATACAATCTGGTTCTACTTTGCCCAAAGTAGTGGTTTAAATATGAAAATGTCTTTGTGGAGGGAAAACTTACAGATTTCTATGTAATAGGGGAATTCAGTCTTAAAATCCAAGACCACAAACTTTTTCTCTAAATCATTTTTACGTTAGGGCTTGTAATAAGGATAGGTTATTTTGTTCTGCCTACATTTTAACCTTGATGGGATTTGAAAATTACCTACATAAATTAATGAGATTTCAAAAAGGCCCTTAAACTCAATAGTACTCTTCTAAACTGTTAAGAGTCGATAACTTCTGCACTAGTCATTCTCTTCCCATTTAAACTGGAGTTTATTGATTCTAATTCTAAAGATTAATAGTTTATGAACTTGTCCCTCAGTTGTAGGGGACACCATTTTGGAGCCTATCTATAGCTTTTAGAATAAAACAACAAAAAGCTGGGGAGGCAAATCAACTGAGACCAGACCTTGCTGGTGATCAGTCTCACTTTTAGCTAAGGCAGCCTTGGGTTCACAAATGAAATTAGCTACTTGACACCAATTTTTTAGCAGTGTAGCTGTCAGGTAGGAGAATCATAGAATAATGTATCGTTGATTCGGATTACATAATGAGAAATTTTATTTCTGTCTCCAAGGCAATGTCTTTCCTTTTCCTTTTCTTTTTCCCAGTGCTGAGGACATGAATCTGTTATTCTGGCATAGGTCTTCGTATTCTAGATGCCACTGGGTAATAATTTTATAAGTGAACACTCTTTATTCTATTAATGTTTTATGTAAAAATGAAAATAAACCAGTGGACTGAGCTAAGAGTTTGGAGACTCAGACTCTCCCTCCTCTGTTGCCTTGGTTTTTGTCTTTGTAAAACAAGGAAATTAAACTAGAGTATCTTTAAAACCTCTACTTTCTCAGATGTCTGTGATCATATTGCCTTAAGAGATTCTTTGGAAGTTCAGTGAAAGACTTTTGTCTTAATCTTCTGTACATGTTCAAAGTTATTCAATGAGTACCTGATACATGTCAGGAATTATTCTAGACATTGTGAATACAACAACGAACAGTACAGAAAAAACCCATGTCCTCCTGGAGTTTACATTCTGAAGCCTATAAAAATATCGTCTACTTGCACACTTAAAAATACGTTCTCCCAGGCTGGGTGTGGTGGCTCATGCTGGTAATCTTAGCACTCTGGGAGGCTGAGGTGGGTGGATTGCTTGAGCTCAGGAGTTCAAGACAAGCCTGATTAAGAGCAAGAACCCTTTTTACCAAAATTGAAAAACTGAGGCAAGAGGATAGCTTAAGCCTAAGAGTTTGAGGTTGTACAAGCTATGATGATGCCATGACACTCTACCCAGGGTGACAAAGTGAGACTCTGTCTCAAAAAAAAAAAAAAGTGTTCTCCAAATTTTAGCATAAAAAGGACTTTACAGAGAAATAGGGAAGCTTGAAACAAGAGGAATTCATCTCACTTTCTAGTTTTGTTCTTTTTCCTTCTGTCTTTCCTCGATCCCTTCTCTTAATCTAGTTCTAGAAGCACACAGATCCAAAACTTTACAAATTTTGCAAACAGCAAATAGTTACCATGTTAACTTAAATAGTTAAATTGTGCTAAGTGCAGGAAATACAGAACAAATTAAGACATAGTACCTGTCCTCAAGAATCTGGTGATGTAACTGTGAAAACAAAACTCATGTACATAAAAGAAAATGCTAATTCAGAATACCAGAGGCTGAGAGCAAGAGGTACCCAGTCAGTTAGGAGAGACCCCTCTAATGGTTGATAGACTTCAGGAATAATTTAGTGCATGTAGAGCTTGACTTTGAGTAACAGAGTACTTGCTAGAGTTTTAAAAAGACAATTATCGGTAAATGCAGGGAAAAGGAGAGTCCACAAAATAAGGACAGGGCATAGCAAAGCAAGTCTTCTATCTTTCTGACAATGCAGCACACAGTACGTGGCTTTATTGACAAGATTTATTGATGTGACTATTGTGATGTCATCAATAAGGGCTTTGAAGTATAGAACATGAGAAAACACTAATGGGAGAGATTGCCTTGAAAGGCTTTGCATTCGGACAATGATGGTTGGGCTTCTAATGTATTATTAAATAATCTCCAGCTACCAAAAAAAAAAACATGGAGATCTAAAAATGTCTACACCATAACTCTATGCCTTAGCTCTGGTTTTATCTGATCTCAGAAAAGAAGCTCCTTGGGTCATAATGGTGGTGGTGGGATGTATTCTGAGACACATGACCAAGTCTGATTCCCAGGAATCCTTTTAGGAAACAACTCCAAGATTAAGTGATATTTACCTACTCATCTTCTTTGAAAAGTGCCCCTACAGGTTCTCTACCCTCAGAAGTTCATGTGCCACCACACCCTGTTACTAGAACTATTCAGTTGGTTTCCTTTTGTCAATACTTTCAGTGGTGACACGATGAAAAGAGAAAAAGTTAAAAAATAAAATAAAATTGGATGCTACACTTGACTTTTGAAATTCCCAACAACAACAACAACAACAACAACAAAAAGAAATCTCGTGAGCTTCCTGAGTCTCAACATGTTTTTGCATAGATCCGTGTAAACCAAGATAAAAGTAGACTGAGAGACTGAATTTGCCACTTGTGCTGAATCAGCAGGTGCTAGCATTGGTGACATTCATTGTTAAATAGATCTAAATTGAGCTGGGATTAGGAAGCCACCTGTCTCCTCAGGCTAGTTGCAATTCAGTCACTTGGAAAAGACAAAAAAAGACTTCCAGATGAAGATTTTAATGCCTGATAGACCCAGAAAGCCAGGTACAGCCTCGTCAATGAGCAAGCAATATGAAATAAACTTGCCATCAGAATCATCATTAGCCTTGCTCAGCACTGCCCATATCAACGTTCCTTTTTTATGTCTTTGCCACAGCATCATCAGCTGTGCAAATATTGCAAATCCTACCCCTTATAGTAACTTGCAGCTCTTTTGAGGGCTGTGAACATTGCATATATAAATGAATCACATACACCTGAAAAGCTTCTCTGTTGTCATAGGTTATTGAACAAAGATCTGATGTAATCGTTTTCTTAGTATGTACTGTTGTGCATCCAAAGCCAAGAAAGGGTGTGTTATTGATTATTAAGCAGAATTTCTAACGGAGGGGGGGCGGGTCTTCCTCTTATTACACATCACATTAACATCACCTAGAACTATGGCTGGTCATCTGGAAGTGTTTAATAAATGCTTGCTGAATTAATGAATCTATCCACAAGTATCTTTTAAGTGGCTATAAATGACCTTAAGAAGCGGTATGGCCACAGAGTGTGGCTGTCTCTTTAGGCTCTGGGTCCAGCCCCCGGGGCTTGGGGATAACCTCACAGAAGTGGACACACAACGTGTTTTTGAGACTTCCAGCTTCGTCATCTGTCATTCATCTTCACTTCTCAGAATATCATTTCAGCATTCTTGGTTTTCCCTCAATCATTCTATTTTCAGCTTCCTGTATTTTCTCAGAATGACCTTTAGTGATAAATTAGTAATAATAAGAATCAATACAAAATAGTAAAATTTTCTTTTTAGAGCATAGAAGTGAGTTGTAGGTTAAGGAAAACATTGCAGAAGGAATTTCCCTTAATTTTAAATGTATCCATTTGGCTTCTGGGAAATAGCAAGTGTTTGTGGGCCTCCCTTTGTATTAGGGTAACCTGATGCCACATGCTTTAAAAATTTGGATTAGGAAATAGCCACACAGTGACCCTCTTGAGCAAAAAATGTTCATTTAGTAATCAAAACTATAAAAGGCATTTTATTTGTTATTGTTGAAATCAATAATTTCTTTCCGTCATAAAATTGTCTTAAAATATCTGTCCAGCACGTCAATATAGCCTCTTCGGATCCTCCCGTTGTGTGTTGGAGAGTCACTGGTCCCAAGGGGAGAGGCAAAGAAACATAGACCAAATGACATTTCAATAACTTTTAAGGAGCAATCCTGATTCCTTTGTAAAGCTTGGCATGCTCTGTGTATAATGCTGTGTCTTACAAGACTGTCAGTTGAGATAGAGTATTTTGCTATACAAAGATTAAAGTTGATAATATTTATTAAAGTGAGTCTAACCTAGGTACATATCTTGGAGAATTTATAGCATACTGAGAAGATATTTAAATCCTTGATGGGAGTGTGATGCACTCAGTTGTACGTGCCTTTCTGAACACATGCCAACGCTCTCCTCTTCCGTCCCCTTGCCATCCAACAGATCAATCGTCTGTTAATCCTGTCTCCTGGTATCTCTTGACTTAGAATTCCATTTTTCCTATATTGCCCCCTTAGCTCTGGCCATCATCGTTTATCACCTGACTTTCTGAAATTTCTGCCTAATTGGTCTCCTTCTTTCTGGTTTTAAAACCTTTTTACCATTTTTATTGCCATCAGAGTGATACTTGCTTCAAATGTTGCACTGCCAATTCTTACCAGGTCCTGCCTGATAGAGCCAAGGCTTTTCTTTGAGTTTTACATTCATCATTTTTCTCCTCTTCTGCACCTTTTCTCTGCCCTCTCTTCTCCAACAAGGCTGCGTCCTAAAAGATGCAATCTTCTCTTGAGGTCCGTAGTATCCATGACTGCGGAAGTGCCTGCCTGCCTTCTCTTCTGCACCACTCCATTCAGGCAATTCCAATTCCTCCTTGGAATTTCATTGTACTTTTAGGTGGCAGACTTTTTCTCATAAAACCTTCCCCAACCTCAAGTTTGGATGAGGCACCTTCCTGTCTCTGCAACATGCACTTCCCACATCACGGTACTGACCATACTCTGGGTCAATATTTAGTTATCTGTCCAGTTCCTTCCCTAGACTAAGGAGTCCTAAAGACCAGGCCTGTCTTTATCTTGTTCTCATCTGTAACACCAGCATCTAACACAGTGACCAGCCCTGACTATGTGCTAAATAAATACGGTAGAACCTCTGTAAATTGACCATCCCAGGGACTGTAACAAACTAGTCAATAGATAGAGGTGGTCAACATAAGGAACTTCCACTGAGTACAGGTGGTGCATGTCTGGTCTATAAAACTTAGGTCAACTTAAGCAGGTCATCACTGTAGGGAGGTGGTCAACTATGGAGATTCTACTGTCTTTATTGAATTAAAAAAAAAAAAACTTAAATGAGAAGTCAGTGCTCCTTTAGTCAATGATAAAGAAGTGCTTTACTGAGATATTCTGACAACTGCTTTAAAATTTCAAACCTTTTATGTGAAATTGCAATTTTAGGCTACCTCTTTTCAATATTTTATATTTCTTATACAAACATATGAGCTTATTTTACCCCCATTTACAAAGCTATTCTAAAATAAATCCCTCACTAAAATAAAATAAATCAGCTTGCTTTGTGTAATTCTGTGTGTATGCATGAGTTTTTCTGGTTATATTTTGGGGATTTTTATAATTTTTTACATATTTTATAATTGATAACAAAATAATAACCAACAGAATGATTACGTAAAGGAGAGATTCAAATGCTGCTAGTTCAGTTATAATGTTCTCAAGTCCAAAAAAATAACTAAATAAGTTTAAAATAGTCATTTGAAAAATGTGGACAGAATTTGTAGATACTAAGACACAGATTAGTAGATCATTAGGAAGTATTAAAACTTTTCGAAGAAACAGGCATAGGCTGTGAAATAAAAGCAGATAGGCACTTAACGCTAGGAGCAACTCTAATAAAACATTATTCTAATGATGGAATTGAGGTGGTTCATTTGAAAAAAAATTAAAATAACAGGAAAGGCTGGGAGGCTGGTGGTCACCCTTATGAAGATGGCAGCCTGCACCATTATTAGGTGCTACAAACACAGGGACCGTATATAACTCAGCGATGACTTTATGACTCGTTGTAAACCTGTCCCCTGATGGCAGCTTGAAACTGGAATCAAATTCTTCCTCTAAATACTTTTAATTTAGTAAAGCCCCTTCCTGAAACATTTACAAGCAAATGTGAACTTTTGCAGATTCTTACATCTCATAAAAGCAATCACTTTGGCATATAGTTGAGCAATGTGACATGTGTGAAAACACTTGAGGGCGGTGCATTTTGAATGTTCTATTCCACTTGAAAAATCTAATTTGATGCTCTCTTTTCTCCCCCTCGTTGACTTCAGAAAAGGAATTTTTGTTGATGTTGATTTATTTTAAAATGCCTAATTATATCATCATCATTAATTCTTTTAAAAAATAACCTTTATTTTTTGCAGCAATTTGAGAGTTACAGGAAACTTGAGAAGGTAATATAAAGAATACCACCTTCCCTTACAGTTTTTCCAGTTGTTAACATGGTACGGTAGTGCGGTGCATTTGGTGTTCCCCTGATGTCTTTTCTCTGTTTCTAGATCTCATCTGGATCCCACCTTACACTTAGCGGTTGAGTTTCCTTAAGCTCCTCTGACTATGTCAGTCTCTCGACCTTGTCTTTGTTCTCGATGCCCTTGGCAGTTTGAAGGTGACTGCTCAGGGATACTGTGGGATGCTCTTCTGATGTTTTCCTCATGAGTAGACTAGAGTTATGGGTTTGGGGAAGGAACGCATGGAAGATAGTTCCATTTTCATCGTCTCTTGTCAAAAGTAAAAACTATCAGCATAATTTATGACTATTGATATTGACCCCGGTTAAGGTGGCATTTCTCTGGTTTCTCGACAATAGGGTTATTCCTCCTTCCATACAAACTCTCTCCCATACCCTTTGGGAGAAAGTCTATGCACAGCTGAGACTTGAGTAGCAAGTTTTAGGGTACATGTGAAATTTACTAAATGTAAAATACAGATGTCTTAACACAATAACTAAGAAAATGCTGTGAAGGCTATGTTATCCAGTTTGATGAGAATACTTCAAATTGTATATAAAACCAGCACATTGTACCCATGATTGCATTGATGTACACAGCTATGATTTAATAAAAAAAAAAAAAAAGGAAGTTATGTTCCCTCTTCTATAGGGAGGAGTAGCTACATAAATTATTAGGAATTCTTTTCTTTATTAATTTATTTATATGAGTATAGCCTCCCAGATATTTATTTTATACTTAGATTATTTCATTTATTAATTTATTATTTATATGAGTATAGACTCCCAGATATTTATTTTATACTTAGATTTTAATTCAATGCTCTGAACTTCACTAACTTGCTTCCAGTTTGACCATTAGTAGTTATTTTAGTTGGCTTCTGTGCCCCTTGGACATATCCCCATCCATGTGGGGTGTGTGTTGGTTTATTTAAACACTTCCTGACTTTCTGGGAACCACAAAAAAGCTCATCTTGTATATTTCCTGCCCCTGTCCTGGAATTAGCCATTTCACTGAAGAGCTCTGAGTCCTTCTATTGGAAAATCATATTCAGCATCTGGGCTCTGGATGTGTTTACTAATACTGAGGTTGCTGTTTATTTTAGGCTTTCTCATTTAACTGAGAAAAGAAATGTGTGTATGTGCGTGTGTGTGTGTGCATGTGTGTGTGTGTGTGTGTGTGCGTGTGTGTATACTAACATATCCCAAGTACTCATCAATTCATGAGTAGATTAAAAAAATATGGTAAATGCATCCCATGGACTACTACTCAGCCATGGAGAAGACTATATTAAGTCTTTTTGCAATAATTTAGATGGAACTTGAGACCATTATCCTAAGTGAAGTAGCTAAAGAATGGAAAAACCAAATAACACATGTACACACTATTAAATTGGAACTAACCTATGAACACACATGTGCACAGAGAGAAGTAAAACTCAGTGGAAACCACGCAGGGGGGAAGAGCTGGATGAAAACCTAACCAACAGGTACAGTGATCCCTGTCTGGGTCATGAACACACTTATAACCTAACATATAACATATGCTATATGTTATAGCATAACAAAATCAATGCATGTATACCCAAAACATTTGTAGCCCCACTAATATTTTGAAATAAAAAAAATACATGAAAAATGTAAAAAGTTTCCCCTTGAAGAGGCTAGCTGATCCATATGGTAATACATTAGTTATAACATGAGTAAAACTCATGTTTAGCTTAACATAGTTACAGATCATCATTAATTTATTTATAGAAACAATGCCTTTTAATTGCCTTATATTTTAAGCTCCATGTTATGTGCAAGGGCCCAATGTCTTTATTGGAGTTATTTCTTTCCTTTTGACTATTGCCTAGCAGCAGAAGTCTCAGGATCTACTTGGTAACAGATTTGATCACACTTTTTCCCATGTTCACGGGTAAGTATTGTTCAGTTATTCAAATCTTGACCTCCTCATGTTTTTTGGTGATTTGAGAGTGATGAGTCTTAAGTTAAAATCTTTTAATTAAAGTAAACAAAGGATCAACTTTCACAGGGAACTAGGCAGTCAGTAAGTACGTGTGGCTTAAGTCTGAAGGATGCTTATGTGGAGGGACAGAGGGCCCCAGGGGTCCAGAACTGATAAGGAAGGGCCCCCCAATACATCAGGGCCACAAGGGTCCCCTCTTTTTGCCTTCATGTTGAGCACTTCCTTACTGATTATCTGTAAGGGGCATCTTCTCAGAGATTTCTGGGAAACACAGTTAATTTTCCCAAAGCACATAACTGAGAGCTGAGGAGCTATTGGGGGACTTTGGTTTTGTTTTGCTTTCTGCATTAACTTTTTATTTTCCATCTTCTTTATGTTTGAAATGTAGCATGCTTTATTATTTGGGAAAGGCAAAAATCATGGTTTTCTTCTCCCACATGCCACAAAATACCATCTTCCTCGTATAGAGAATAAGATTTTTATTTAAAGGTATGATTTGCTGTCCCACTGGGGAAAACCTTTGCCTCTTCTGCATCTCGCATGAAGCTTGTGTTCATTGCTGTGTTAAAAATTTGATCTCTGGCAATAAATACGTTGCCATCCTCATTTCCTTTATGAAACGATCATATCATTTCTACCATCTGCTCTTTCCAAATCAATAGAACCTCTGTAAGTTGATCACCCAAGGGAGTGTAACAAACTGGTCAACATACGGAGGTGGTCAACATATAAGGAACTATGCGCTGATAGGTACCTGTGGTGCGTGTCTGGTTATGGACATGAGGTCAGCTTAAGGAGGTGGTCAAGGTAGAGCGGTGGTCAACTATGGAGGTTCTAGTGTATTTGCCTTCTTTAAATTTTATTTGGCATCCCTTCAAGCTTTCAGATCTCCTTAATTCTGCCTGGTCCACCTGCTCTTTTTGCTTCTATTTTGATACTTGATTTAATTTATCAGTAACTTAATGATGAGTGAATAGCAGTCTAGGATGAACTATGTGTTCCTAGCTTTGTCTGTCTCCAGCCTTTATCTTTACCATTGTGTGACTTTACATCTATTGAAAACAGTTGTAAAGTATACCTCCTATCTCTGTGCTGAGTAACTGGTTTATAAATCAGGAGATAGAATGTTCCTCAGATATTCTTGAATTTTTTACTATTTCCTGTCATCTAGCTCCCCCAAACCAGCTACCACTTTTTCACATAAGCTCCGTTTTAACTATGTCTTCTGAGTCTATTGACCTTTAGAGGTTGTTGCCATTGTTGTTGCCAAACAAGTGCAACAAATAAATAGCCCGGGCATTGTGGTAGGCACCTGTAGTCTCAGCTACTTGGGAGGCTGAGGCAAGAGAATCGCTTAAGCCCAAGAGTTTAAGGTTGCTGTGAGCTGTGACGCCACAGTGGCACTCTACCCAGGGTGACAGCTTGAGACTATGTCTCAAAAAAAAAAAAAAAAAGAAAGAAAGAAAGAAAAAAAAAGAAAAGAAAAAGAAATAGGCACAACAAAATAGGACTCTGATCTGAACCCATTTGCAGGTCCCATGAGATTTTGCTTCATTCCTCATAGCAACCTACAAAGTAGATCTGGGGCTGGCGAAAATTTTCTGCTTTCAGGCCTTTCCTTCTTTTGGAATTCAGGGGTTTTCACAGAGTGATTTACCAAGAAAACATTCCAAATCCTGAAGGATCATATGTCCCTTTACCTGTGGCTGCTTCCCAGAGACTGAGGTTACTGACTTCTTCCTCTCCCTCTCCTCCCCTCCTTTCTTCCTCCCCCTGCCCCCTCGTCCTCTTCCCCGTCTTCTTCCTCCAATCTCTTTCTCCTCTTTTATAAAATCGGACTTGAATTTATCCTTCAAATGCAATTCAGATGAGTCCATTCCATTTGGCACAACTCTCTGACAAAAAAACAGAAATGCCATTTTTACTGAGTGACATAACATTGAAAGGATTTTTTCAACCCTGCTATGCCTTATGAGGGGTGAGCCCTGAAGCTGCCCTTTCTACAAGAGGAAAATTTATCAGAATAATAAGATGGTTTAAGATAATATGAAATCAGTGATGAGCAGAATGACTGTAAAGTACAGGCTGCAATTCCTGTCACCATCAGCCAAAAGGAAGTTGAGGAATATATGCTTCAACTTACGGCAATCTGATGACTGTCCTATCCGTGATACTACTTTCTAAATAATGAGGACTTCCTTCCATCCCTCCCTCATATATGTGTAAGGACTACACTAGGTTATGTGGGCAATATAGCCTGGGTCAGCCTATAAACTAGTGAGGCATTTTTATTATTAATAATAACTACCATATACCAACTACTTACTTATCTATGATCACACAAATAGTGGTAGTGCCAGAATTGAATCATATGGTAGGTTAAGATATTGCCAAACTATTTTCTGAGGTATTGAATTGTTTGCCATTCCCAACATCAATGCATGAGAATTATAATAAACCCTCCTCCTGCATCTCTTGATTTTAGTTTTTTGACATTTAGTATGTGTGTAGTGGTATCTCATTATAGTTTTAATTTGCATTTCCGTAGTGATTAATGATGTTCAACATTTTTTCACTTGCTTATTTGCATAGGTGTATCTTCTTTGGTAAAGTATCTGTGCAAATCATTGGCTCACTTATTAATTGGGTTGGTTGTTTTCTTATTATTGAGTTATAAAAGTGTTTTGTATATTCTGGAGATGCATTCTTTTTTGTCTTTTTCTTTTTTTGAGACAGAGTCTTACTATGGCACCCTTGGTAGAGTTCTGTGGCATCACAGCTCACAGCAACCTCCAACTTTTGGACTTATGCAGTTCTCTTGCCTCAGTCTCCCAAGTAGCTGGGACTACAGGCACTCCCCACAATGCCTGGCTATTTTTCTTTTTGTTGTCTTACTTTGTTGCCCTTGGTAGAGTGCCATGGCATCACAGCTCACTGCAACCTCCACCTCTTGGGCTTAGGCAATTCTCTTGCCTCAGCTCTCAGCCTCCAGATGATCTGGGACTACAGATGCAGCCACAACTCCTGCCTATTTTTTGTTGTTGTTGCAGTTTGGCTGGGGCTGGGTTCAAACCCACCACCCTCAGTATATGGGGCCAGCACCCTACTCACTGAGCCCCAGGCGCCACCCCACACCTGGCTATTTCTTGGTTGTAGTTGTCATTGTTTTTTGGCAGACCCGGACTGCGTTTGAACAATCCAGCCCTAGCCGCTGAGCCACAGGAGCCAAGCCTGGAGATGCGTTCTTTACCAGATATGTGATTTACAGCTGTTTGCTCCCAGTCTGTGGTTTGCCTTCTCATTCCCTTACCAGTATCCTTTTTTAAAAAAATTTATTTATTTTTATTGTTAAATCATAGCTGTGTACATTAGTGCAATCAAGGGGTACAATGTGCTGCTTTCATATACAATCTGAAGTATTCTCATCAAACAGTTTAGCGTGGCCTTCATGGCGTTTTCTTAGTTACTGTATGTCGACATTTGTATTCTGCATTTAGTAAGTTTCCCCTATACCCATTCCAAGATGCACCATAGGTGTGGCCCCACGCATTACCCTCCCTTCACCAAAACCTCCCCCCTCCCTTCCTCTTCCTTGGCCCCTTCCCCATAGTCTTGTGCTATAGTTGGGTTATAGCCTTCATGTGAAAGCTATAATTTAGCTTCATAGTAGAGCTGAGTACATTGGATACTTTTTCTTCCATTCCTGAGATACTT